>APFE031440817.1:184660-218496 GCA_000404065.3 Pinus taeda
TCCTTGGTCCACATCTGCCAGCAAGGTCACTCCATTCATATGTTTGATGGCAAGCTTGAGGTAAGAAAAGCATCTGATCACTCACTTTTCATGAGGGGAATAGAAGAAGAAAGACTTTTCAAACTGTAAGGAACATCTGCTCATGCACAACATTTCTCATATATTTCTCATCATGAAGAAGGTACACTTCCATCAAGTTTATTATGGCATGCTAGATTTGGACATTTAAACTATGACAGTCTCCGTTATTGAAGAAAAATGGTGTTGCTGGTTTGCCTACAATTCCTAGAAAAACTTAAGCAATGTGATGCTTGCATTCTAGAAAGCATAGCAAACAGTCCTTTTCATGACTCACATTCAAGATAGTACATAGAAGCTGAAACTTATTCATTCAGATTTATGTGGTCCAATTTCCTTTCCTTCTGGCAAATGGAAATAAATATCTCATGACATTTATTGATGACTACACCAGAATGTGTTGGGTTTATTTATTGAAGAACAAATCTGATGCTTTCCTAACATTCAAGAATTTTCATAAATGGATTGAAAATGATGCACATTCTCATATTGGGTCTATTCGCACTGATAATGGAAAAGAATATACATCAAATGAATTTGAACAATATCTTCGCCAACATGGGATTAAACATCAAACAACTGTGCCTTATAATCCCCAACAAAATGGTATAGCTGAAAGAATGAACAGAACAATTTTGAATATGGTACGATCCATGCTTTTTTTCAAAAATGTAAAGATAATGTTTTGGGCTGATGCTGTTCTATGTGCTGCATATATAAAGAATAGATGTCCATCTAGTGCTATAAGAAACAAGACTCCTTATGAATTGTGTTATGGACATGTTCCTTCCGTAAAACATCTCAGGATTTTTGGTTCCACCTGTTATGCTTTGATACCAAAGGTACATAGAAACAAACTTGGTGCTAGAAGTCGTAAGTGTATTTTCTTAGGGTATTCAAATACCTCCAAAGCATACCGCCTCTATGATGAAGAAAATAAAAAGTTTGTTATATCTAGAGATGTAATTTTTCTTGAATCATCCAAATCTGACAATGTTGTTGAGCGGCAACTTGATCGCTTGGATAGATTCGCAAAAACGAAATAATTTCAAGAATTTGAAAATCAGATTCCACATCTTGAACAGGGGATTCCTATACTAGATCAACATGTGGAATCTTCTTCTGAAGAATACTCTCCCCCGACTGAAACTCCAACAACGGATGATGCTTTAAGTGATGTAATTGATAGAATTTGGAGACTCAATCTTCATTCACTCCCAACTCAATCAATAGAGTAGCCTAGACCATCTCAAAAAGGTCCCCCAAAGTGGCTGACAAAGACACTTGAAAGTGTTCATCCTGATGAAATTGGAAAAACAGGAACCAGAAATTCAAATCGACAAAATGGAGGTGATGTAGATGACTCTAATTCACCTGTTGATATGGATGTTACTTATGATTGTGAATTGAAATTGTCTATAGATTTTGAACCAACTTACTTCAAAGAAGCTGCTACTCATGATGAATGGAAAGAAGCAATGCAAAAGGAGTATGATGCCCTCATAAAGAATGACACTTGGAAGCTGGTTGATCCTCCATTTGGAACCAAACCAATTGGCTGCAAGTGGGTCCACAAGAACAAGTACAAAGCTGGTGGCTCAGTTGACAAGCACAAATATAGGCTTGTGGGAAAAGGTTTTGCACAGAAGGAAGGGGTCGATTATGAGGAAACATTTTCCCCCACAGCAAAATGGGCCACCATCCGGACACTTTTTGCACTAGCAGCTCAGAATGTTTGGAAAGTCCATCAAATGGATGTAAAAACTACCTTCTTGAATGTAGATCTAAAAGAGAATGTTTTTATGTCCTAGACTGAAGGATTTGTTGTGAAAGGACATGAACATAAAGTATGCAAACTTGTGAAGTCCTTGTATGGCCTCAAACAAGCACCGCGAGCCTGGTATGAAAAACTAACTAAGCATCTTCTGAAACTCAACTTCAATCATTTTGATCTTGATGATGCAACTTTATTTGTCAAGAAAGTTGACAAAATAGTTGTATATCTTGTGGTATATGTAGATGATCTTTTAATGACAGAGAACAATAAAAGCTACATTGCATCCATAAAGAAGGAATTGGGGAAAAGTTTTGAAATGACTGATTTGGGCTATGTTCATTACTATCTTGGCATTGAAGTAACCCAACATCCAAATCCATATTTCTTTCTCAAAAGAAATACATTGGAGATTTGTTAAACAGATTTGGCATGACAGAGTGCAATCCTCTTTCTACTCCAATGGAACAAAACTTAAAGCTCACATCTATTGAAGGAAAGGAATTTGAGGATGCAACAAAGTATAGACAACTTGTAGGAAACCTCATCTATCTCACTACTACGAAACCAGACATTTCATTTGTTGTTGGAATCCTCTCCAGGTTTATGCAAAAGCCTTGTGATGGACATTGATCTGCTACAAAAAGAGTTCTAAGGTACTTGAAGGGAACTCAAGACCTTGGAATCAAGTATACACAGGTGGATGACTTCAGATTGATTGGATACTCTGATTCAGACTTCGATGGAGACAAAGAAACTGGGGTATCTACTTCAGGATATGCTATGAGTCTTGGATCAGGAGCTGTCTCCTGGAGATCACGCAAACAATCAGTTCTAGCAGATTCCACAACAGAAGCAGAATATGTGGCAGCAGCTGAAGCAACGAAAGAAATTGTGTGGCTCAGGAAAATTCTTGAAGTATTTGCAGGTAAAACAAGTACAATCAACTCCACTCATGATTGAAAACACCTCTGCAAATAAAGTTGGGCAAGAACCCAAAGTTCCATGATCGAACAAAGCATATCAATACTAAATATCATCTGATTTGACATCATGTTGAGGCCAAAACAATCCATCTTCGTCATTGTTCCACAAATGAGCAAATTGCAGACATCTTCACTAAAGCACTTGGAAGGGAAAAGCTTGAACGATTCAAAATGATGCTTGGACTCACCAACACCCCTTCAGATTAAGGGGGGGAATGTTGACACCTAATATTCATGATTGGGGGAATTTTGTGTAAATAAATAAATTAGGAATGTGAACAGTCATCGACAGATGAACTGCACAATCACTCCTATTGTATATAACATTGACCTACCTATGGAATAATAGATGAATTAGTTGTTTGTTTTGTGGAGTTACTGCCTGGCCTGACACGGTTGTCTTCATGGAACTACAACGTCATGGAATGGTAGTCATCCATGCAAAAACATGTAGGGACAATGGAGGAAAATATAGCATGATTATATCATGAGATGATACTGATACATCAGGTTGTGGATCTTCTCATTATCATTCAGAAGAATGCACAAAAAGTGGAGAAGCTCGTGAAGATTGAAAATAGAGTATTTGATCAAATGCAGGAGTGGGCTGCCAAATATTGGAATGTCTCGTAACATTTTGAAAGAAAGGATAAGGTCTCCACAGAAATGGAAAAAGTTCAGTTAAGACTCCACCTACAAAATTACTCGCATCTGGGAGCATAGTCGATTAGTATTATGATTGCATACAACTGGATGAATAATTGGTTTGAGTCTATAACATAGAAGCAGGGGATGTCCGCTATCAGAACTCTTGAAGCAATGAAAGATAGGAAAGTATTCTTCCAAGAGATCAGATAATATATTGAACAAATCAAACATGTGATATAGAAGGCTTGGAAGTAACCAAAGGCATTATTTTGTAGTATCCCTTTGCACAAGTCAATGCACATATGAAACTCTCATGGCTATGGAATAATGTCCAGTCAAGCACCTAGAACATACTGATAGAGGAATTGGAGGTGAAGATGTGCTACAAAGGGGACTTTCCAATCTAGGTCGAATCCATCACAAATGAGATAAGGGCATGAAACACCTACATTATGAGTGAACTCCATGAAGAAGCAAGTGATTTTTCTATTTTATGAGTTTTATCCCTAGTATTTTTTGTCTTATTAAGCTGATGTCCCATTTGTAAATTTTCTTACATAATAAATGTTATGAAATGAATTCCAAGGGACATGTGTGGAATATCAAAATCCACATAGTGGAATGTAAAGAATCATGTAATAGTCATAGGAATTTAAGAGTCATGACGGTAATTGTATTTTTAATAAATAGCTCCTCATACCTCAATAAAATGGATTTTTGAGCTGCAGTCTTTTGTAAGGCCTTTAGGTTCTAGAGGTATTACCTTGGCTTCTCTCGTAAGACATATGATATAGAGCATTCTTTGGAGAAGAATGTGGTGGCTTTGTCTTCCACTATTAGATACAGTGATTCATCTATGTAACAATCTACTTGGGATATTACACTTTCAATCCAAAGCTCAATGAGCTAGCGTTCCTTTGTACATGTATCATAGATTTAGTTGGACTATTTTGGTTATGTTTATGGAATATGTTGTTTTATTCACATACTAAGTTAATGAACTATTTTGTTGCCTAGTTATGACTATTATTGAATGAATGATGTTCTTCTTTAACAATTGATGTTCATTATGTGGACTAATCTGCAAGTACTCAAAAAGCCTTTCTCCTTATTCTCGGGTCCCCTTTTAGGATATTACTATTAATTTTCTAATCGGTGGCTTGTTTCCTTCACCAACCATGGAAGTTCCCCTCATATACCTTACACTAGATGTCTCACAAAAGCTCACATTCTTGCTACCCTAAACTAGTGTGTGTTCTCTCATGTCGATTGATACTAAAGGAATATCTTTAAATCATTCCAACGGTGTCTGGGCTGTATGACGAGATGGGAATCTTACACCAAATGGTGTGAGGTCTAATTGGGACTTCACATTGGGGAGGTCCCCTTATAATGTTGGCAGTATCCAACACCATTAACATTTCCCTACTTCTAGAAGCTTCCCACGTCTTCCTCTCATGATAGGACTTCAACCAATTACACGATTCCTTCTTCCGAACTATAGATGTCTCCTTACTCCCCACTGACCATGTACTCTTCTTAGGTTGTAGGTTCTCCCTATGACCTTGCAAAATCCTGCTTAAACTTGACTTCCTCTAAGTCTCATGAATTTGGATCTTTCCTTCATCGATAGGCTTGCTCATCATTCTATATAGACCATTCTCCATAGATCTAATGATATCTCTAGTATATTAAGATCCTTTGAGCCTGAGCATTGATTTCCCTTCTCAGAATATCACCTCAAACCCCTTCTCCTCGATCACTAAGATAGAAAAAATTATATTGTTGTGTTCTAGTACCCATAGTACATCTTGAACTTGTAATAAACCACCTGACCCTATGAAAAATTTCTAACTCTTGTCACTAACCTCTATGTGAAAAATTAAGTCCCATTTAGTTAGAGTATCAAAAACTTCATTAGAACCTATCATATGCTTCAATTCTCTATTATCCATGTACCATGCAGTCTCGTTTATGGAACCCTCATAGAAATGCGAAAATAGAACAATTATTGCTCCAACCATCTTGAGAAGTCATCCAGCTCACCTGAAGAAGTAGTAACCCCATCTATCTCCTTCCTTTTCTCATAATCTCCCTTATTCATTCACAGACACTTGCTTTTATAATGACCATACTCACCACATGTATAACACTCCAAGTTGATAAATCCCTCCTTTTCTTTCCCCTTCATATCTCCTACAAGGTCCATGTTATCTTCAACAAACATCTTCTTCATGTGAAGATCCTTATCCCAAAATTCTTCTTGCATGAATTCATCCCATAACCTATTCCAATATGGAAACTTATCTCGAGTGATGATCCTTATAGTAAATGGATTCCATTCCTTAGTAAATCCCTTCAAAGTAGTCCTCACTATCTTAAAATCTTGTATTTAATCTCCAATGGTAGCCATCTCATCACAAACTTGACTAATCCTCATTAGATATGTAGCCACACCTTCACCATCCAACATCTTTGTGTTCTTGAACTCATCTCTTAATACCAACAATTGATTTTCGTTCTTATTCTAGAACAAGTCCCAAAGAGCCTTCCACATCGTATGGGAAGTGTTTTTCTTGGGTATATGTAGTGCAAAATGATATTTGACACCATATAGGATGATGATCTTAGCCTTTGTATCCAACTCTTCATATACTTCCTACTCCTTAGGGTCTGTCAATTTCATAATATCCTAGTTAGAAAACTCCCATATCTTGTTCACCAAAAACTCTAATTTGATACTTTCCTTCAAAGGACTATAATTGGAAAACCCATCCAACTTATCCTCATATCTTAGGCTAGTAGCCTAGTAGCCAAAATCACCATTGTTGTTATTCCTTCCACAAGAAGGAAACTAACTCCCTCTTGAGTTGTATTTCGTGCACACTCTGATTCAATTCTGCCTACAAAGTAGCTCTCATACCATATTGATTTTCATTGGAACTTTACGATCATATTATGTTTAAAACACGATAAAAAAACACACTAAAGTGCAACAACACAAGCACTTTCCGTAGTGGAAAATGTACAACATTGAATCAATGGAGTACATAATAATTTACACTGTCCAAAACTTGCTTGTATTACAAATTTAAAAAAATAAACATAAGACTCACGTACCAGGGATCATGGACATTATAATTATGATTGATGCAAGGAAAACTAGGGATTGATGTCAACAACAAATGAAAATAAATATTCCCTTGAACAAGGACAACTTGGTTTACTTGTTCAAGAAGTGCTTATACCAGCCCTTTCAGTCCGCTTAGTTTGAACACCTTGCAGGTCCATTACTACCTATACTTGTAGAGAGTACTAATGATCTAATGTACCTTCCTCTGTTTCTCGTAAGGAAGTATGCACCTTCAAATTCCCTTGCATGATCAACTCAACCATATGCATTATGTCAGTCCACTTGCTGCTCCAACATGACTAGACATAGGTCCAACAAAATTTCCCTCCAACAACAGCTCATCTACTCCGAAGTCACTGTACTTAGGCTCTTGTTGAACTATCATCGAAAAATCACTTACCTATTCCAAAGGTGACTATACATAAGGTCTTTTATAATATCCTTCACAATAATGAATTACCACTTGAATCACTGTACTTATGGCACACAAAAGAAACGTGCAACACTCCTTGAATTCACCCTTGAATTCAATAATCAACACAATTCTAAACACTATTATACTTTCACTCATTCAAGGAAAGACCCACACACATCACCTTCAACACTCTTCTCCAACCAATTTTCCCTTCTTTCTTCATTTAATGACAAACTTATCTTTGTACCAACATCTCACACTTCTATTCACACCTAAGGCTAGATTTGGCCCAACTCATGACGATATAATATAAACAAACCCTTTATAAGAGAAATCAAGATCTATAACCCCTTATCACAGGACTAAAGCATACTTTATCTCACCTTTTGAGGGTCTCTACCCTATATTATATGCATAGAGTTTGAGAAAATATTATAGAATTATTTGTAGAACTTTTAATGGTTATACATGAATAGATGAATCTCTAACTTGGGAAAAAACAACACAAAAAAGTGACCTCTCAACACAAAACTTGATAAAACATGCTCACTTGGATGTGACAAATGAGCTCAAATTTGTTTCCTTTTATTGTTTTCTTAGTGGAGTGACTTTTCACGAAGGGTCGCATCTCTAAATCCAAGCCAACCTAAGGTAACATGATTAAACACCATTTTCTTAACAAACAAGATTATTTTCATTTGAATTTTTCCCACTCCATTGAAGCCCCAGATTCCCCTTATCCCATCAAGGTTGCCCCTCATGCATCTAATGAATAAACAATTAATTTTTCTGTGGGTCTTTTTCTCACAACTTTGGGTACAAATCCCATTGATTGGGTAGATTTCCCACAAAAACACATTCTTGAAGGAACTCCTCACAAACCCATTTCCCCAAGGGTTGTGGGAGTACCTCCAAACCTAAACAATCCAACACACTAATCATATTTAAACCAAATCTTAATATATAAGTATGAAAATATTAATATGTCTTCATGAAGATTATTCTAATCGATATAGGGATTTCTTCAACTTCCAAACTATGCCTTCTTTTTTGTCACTTGAAAACATTCTAGTTGTTTCATGTAGATTGATTATGAAAGAACTTATGGAAGATGATCTCTTCATATCCATCTACTCTAGTTAGATATCAAAAGCAATAATGTTTGATAAAAGAAACCTAATAAATGTTAATTTAGAAACAAAATTAAAAAAAATATCACCAAAATGTATTCCTCCCACTTCCTAATATTTTGTTGCTACTATGTGATATATAAGCCTTTCTACCATACATTCTACATCTAACTACTTCTTAAACACAAATTATCTACAAATAGATTTTCTTCCAACTAGTAACTCAATTGTATTGCAAACCTCATATACAATAATTTCTTCGAATATGGCCTTGTTCGAGATTTTACTATCATTTGAATTGATCGTCTCCTTAATAGTTCTAGGATCATCATTAGCTATATACTAAATAAAATTATAATTAATATGAGGCAAGTAATACCTTTTTAGTCACCGTCTATCCCAAACAAAACTTCTCAAGATTTGAGTATATGGTTCTTCCTTTCCTCCCTCTTCTAGTTCACCTTTCCCTTTTGAGTCAAATTATTCAACTTCCAAATCAAACTTCATTTCCTTTAATTCTTATTCCCTTGTATAGGGGTCCGATTGAGAAATAGATTTAATCTCTCTGATAAAGAAAATACATGTTTCAAGAAGAACATGTATACTATGTTACAACATAATAATGAGATATCTTACTAGTTGGCTTGGACAGAAAGAGACCTGTAATGAAAATATGACTGTGAAATGGCAACTATAAATAACCTCTACACTAAACCATTTAAATGTGAAAATTTTCCAAAATAATCCCAAATGTTTGCAATACTTAAAATCTATACAACTTAAACATCTTAAGGATATTCCAAACAATCCTGGGCATAGCCCATGTCAATGTCTAGCGTTATTTTATTTAGATTCAGCACAAAGAGTTGACGAGAAAAGGAGGAGATGTTAGCTAAAGAGTATTATAAATGCTATTGTCCTAGATTAAATAGATATACTCAACTTTCTATCAAATGGCACTGATTTCATCTTCTAATTTTTGTAACAGGATATGATGTTTAATCAAAATTTACATTCAATAACTTAAGCTAGATATCATCTAGTTGTGATTCATCTAAAGGATGAGAATATCATTTTTAAATTTTTGCAGTTGATCCTACCATGAAACAACTATTGATTCATAACCAAAACCTAGCGTCATTAATTTGAGGGAGATATCAAGGGTGCCCTATTCAATACCTTTGTAACCTAGGGTTATACAAGTTCCAATATCACCCATAAATAGACCCCCAAAATAGACCAGCTACGTTGGAGCCCAAACACACTTTAATATTGAAAATAAACTATCCATATTGAATTTACCAAATATTTGAATAATCATCTCCAAATTCAAATTGACTCTAGATAAAATTAAGAAATCACAACCCAACACATCACCAAATTACAATAATTCATACACTCATATAATCCGAGCATAAAATCATATAAAAGAATGTAAAATAAGAACAACCTAGTTAAGGCAGATGTGACTTTAGTGCACAAAGATACAACAAGGGATGCGAGTTCATTCAAACCTCCTAAACAACATTGAGATTCCTTATAGTTCATGGATGACGATGAACAACAAATATCATGCTAAGCAAGACCGAAGGGAAAATCTTATAGAACATCATAAGGAGGAAAGAATGAGAACAATGCTAATGCCCACCCTTATTTATCATAGAATGATACATAACACACCTATATCGACCCAATTTGTAATCAAAATTGATGGTCTCACTATCATAATGATGTATAAGCTATGGGTCACAAAGAACACAGTGTATAGAGACAATTCCATATTTGAATTGACATTCTTGATCCACACTTGCTACTGCACAATTGGAACCTAATGTAAAACAAATAAATAGGTTTGGGATAGAAAATTATTTCCCTTAAACCACTTCTCCACATGATGAAATTAGCCTAAATAATTAGCCCAGTCCTAACCACATCAATGTAGTACAAATACATCAAACGAAAACTCAAGGCAATATGGGATTAACAAAGAAGGAAAGGAGGGGTGACAATCCTTCCTATTTTCATAACTTGAATTCATCATTAACCATACTTTTTGATGCGTATCTATCGAAAAGAAAAAGGGGATTTCACATGCTCATTTGCTGAAGTTCACTGACATCCATAATTACCCCATAATTGTTAAATATTGCACCCATGATGGGGATGAGAGGTGAGTAATGATACCTTCAACATTAAAGAAACTTTCAAGGCACACTTGGATGAATTTGAGCTTGAGTGCTTTCCACTTTTCCTAATTTATGGAGAGATGAAGGAGCCATTGATGACCTGTGTTTACTATATTTCATAAAGAGTTAGTCAAGATAGGGGGCACAATGAATGTTTCCCATTTACATTTTTGTCCAAGCTTAGCTTGAACTCCTTTATTTGGAATTGCATCAAATTTTTGGCTATTAACCCTCATAATAATAAAAAGCAATGGAACTAAAAAAGGGGGTGATTTATTTGACTCGTTTAACAACGTTCTTCAGTCGATTACCTTTAGGGAGGATATCAACAATGATATAATGGAAAAAAACTTTGAATCACTAGTCATAATGAATGAAGATATTTTCCAGTGTTTTTCTATCATTAGACCTTTAATCAATGTATATGCTTCTATTGATCCCATTACCCCAGCATAAAACAATTCTATTCATCCTTTCTGTTGGAGAAAATGATGAGTAAATCCTCTTAGGGTGTGGAGAAGGATGATTTATTTGTAAAAATTCATCCCAAAGAAAATAAAAATAATTCTTCATGGGCTAGCTCTAAATATATTGGTAGATCTAAATATCTAAGGAAAGTTGTAAGGATTTGTTGGAAATATTGTAAAGTTGGACAATATAAAATATACTGCAAATATAAGAGTGTTGATAATGGCAGTGGATATGATGATGTCCCTTCCATGGAAATAAGTACCTCTATGGAAGGAAATGATGTTTACCTAGCTTCTAATTGTAGATTTCCAAATCATAATGTAAAAATGATTTACTTAGTGCTTCATTTCATATGTCTCCTTATAGTGAGTGGTTTTGCGAATAGGAAACATACAATGAAGTTGATGTTTTCCAAAGATATGACTCAATATCAAAAATCATAGGACATGGAAGAGTCAACCTTCTACTCAAGGATGGAAGGATTTAAACACTCCTCATGGTTTTAAATATCTTGAATCTAGGCAAAAACTTGATATTTGTAAGTTTGATGAGTGATCCAAGAATTAATATTCTATGTGAAAATGAAAGTTATCATATGGATAGGAGAGAAATGGTGATAATGAAGAGATTTTATATAATAACTCCATATAAGTTTTTGGGAAGAACTATTAATTATGTGTGTGACAATGTTGTTATGCCTAGGGATAACATTGAAGAAGATGGGATTCGTATTGTCACTCGAGAGAAGGAAACACTATGATATCAAAGAATGGGACATACTAGAGAGAAGGAACATTAAGCTTTATTATCCCTAGTGAAATTTCATTTTGCTCTAAAATAGAAATGAGAACCTTAGAGTTGATACATAATAATGTGTTTAGACCTAATCATGTTCCATCGCTACATAAATATATCCATTATGTTTCATTCACAAAATAATTCTTAAAGAACACGTGGATTTGTTTACTTTGAATTCAATTTGAGATTTTTGATAAATCTGAAGGGTTTAGGAAAAAGGATGGTCGAGGTTTCCACGGAAAGGAATTTAAATAATTATACAAGAAGAAAATAAAAGTAACGAAACATACTACTCCATACACATATCAATATAAAGGAGTTATAAGAAAATGAATAGGATGTTGATGCAAAAGGAAATATGTATGCTTAGTGGTGTACCTTAATCAAATAAATTATGGGTAGTTGTGGTAGATACTAAATGTTACATGGAAATTCAATCACCTACATAAAAAATAGTTGATTAAATTCCACATAAGACATGGAATCGTATTAAAACACTTTTTTTTTCTTTAGAGTTTAAGGTTATGATGTTTATGTGCCTTTTCCAAAGGAAAATATGATTGAGATGAATAATAAAGATAAAAAAAATTGTATATTTACTAGTTATAAATATGTTCTATGAGGGTGGTAGGACATAAGGTGGGGGTGTTGTTTTTCCCCAAAGGAACTACATCCTAAAATTCTATTGTGGATTGAAAAGTATCACAAATCGCTACTACCAAATTATTGCAAGAATATAACAAAGAACATAGGGAGGAAATACTCTTATCTTATTCATGAAGCATTCTTAATATTAATTGACATAAGTAGATCTAGAGTATTAAATTAATTTAGATACATTTTTCATGGATTCATCATCATCCAACCTAAGATGATACAATTTCTTTAGAAGAAACAAGTTGTTGACATAGGACTTTAATTCATATAAATTCCTTAACTTATCCCACAATTTGTTTGCACTATATTCTTTAAATAAAGTCAACAACATTGAATGTGTGAGGAAGATGTAAATCATATTTCTCACCCTTCTTTCTAGCTTACCATGGTCTTCTTTTGGCATAATAGTAGAATTTGTACATATATCCACAATAACCCACTATTTTCTATGTATGAAAAAATCTTCTAACTTTTTCTTCCATAAATTGAAGTTATCGCCATTAAACTTCTCTATTTCTCTTCTAGAATTTCTCACCATTTTATTTACGCAAGATTCTCTATGCAATGTTTCCATTCAATAATTTTAGGAATAAAATCACATGGTTCAACTAATTTTCCACATAGTTCAAATGATTTTAGGAATTTCAGGAATACAGTAAAACATCGAATGAAACAATACACAGGATATACCAATACACATGGTTCAAATTATTTGGGATACATCCATGGATAAATAGCTAATCCTTCCTTTTATCTCATCTACAAAAATTAAGGGATTACAACTTGCAACACATCTACTACAACCTCCTATTCTCTCCTTCATAGTCTCCTCTCTCTCATTTACAATGTTCTCCCACACAACCACAATACAATCCCCTCATAAAAAGAGGTATTCCTTCTAGGGAAAAAAAACATTAACATAAAAATGTATAGTTAGATATGTGATCTAATGTTGAACAATCTATATTGACTATCAAATTACAATATATTGGAAGAAATTGTTTCCAAAAATTTATGTTCAGTGGTGTTGCCCCAAAACCATCACTAGGGGGATCTCCAAAGTACTTTTTTTCACCCCACTAGGCCCCTTGGAAACACTAGCATGGGAGAAATATTCCCTACAACCCCCTTATGAACTATGGTCCAAACATGGCTAAAAAAAGAATAACACTAAATTAAAAAGATAATTTGTCTCCAAAGCCAACAATCTCCCACTTGGATACTTATTACAACAACTCCACTCCTATTTTACTTGGTAGACTATGCCTCAACTTTGGACCTAACTAGTTTTCATCTCCATCATCATACTTATAAGACAAAATGAAACTAAGTAGAAACTCATTTTCTCATCAGTTACTTCCTTCATTAACATCTTTGCAGGATTCTCACTACTATGTATTGTTTTCAACTTCAACTATCCATCTTCCAAAATTGATCTTATGAGATGTTACTGAATCTATATATGGTTAGAATTAAAAATAATTTTTTTCTTCTTTACAATAGCAATACCACTCTCATTATCACTACACATCGTACTATTCTCATGTTTCTTTTCCAATTCCTCCATGAACATTTAAAATAAGATCATCTCTTTACTAGCCTTTGTGGTAGCAATGTAATTTTATTCTGTTGTTGAAATCCAACAACCCTTTCAAATATTGAAATCCAACTTATTACTATTCCACCTACAATAAAAACATGCCCTATGACACTCCCCTTCTATCTATATCACGTTCATATTTGAGTTAACATATACCTATACAATGTTGTTTGAACCTCCAAATCATAATTCTTAAGAAACAATACCTCTCAAACACCCGAGAATCCACTTTACTTACTTTCAATGCTCTTTAGCTAGATTTTTCATATATGTCTTCACAACTCCCTTTGCATGTGCAATATCTAGCCTTGTGCACACAATCGTATACATAGAGCTAGAAATTGCTAATGAATATGGAACCTTAGACATGTATTCTATCCCCTCTTTTTCATTAGGACACATCTCCATAGTTATTATGAAATGGATAGCCAAAGGTGTACTGATTGGTTTTGTATCTTTCATTTCAAATGTTTCCAACACCTTTTCTATGTACTCATTGTAAGGCATTGATAATTTATGATTATTTTATCTCTTGTTATTCTCATAGCAAGGATTTTCTTTGCAACACTGAAATCATTCATAGCAAATGAATTAGTTAATTTTATTTTGATAACATTTATATTTTTCATTCTATGCCCCACAACAAGCATGTAATATACATACAATAAGAAGATAATATAGCTTCCATTATCTAGTTTCTTAAAATAAATCCAGTGGTCCTATTGACATATATTATATCTAATCTTGTTAAACCCAAAATACAACTACCTTAGAGCTTTATTAAAACCATACAAAATACTGTTTAGTATATATACAAATTTTTTCTTCCCTTTTGCCTCACGTCTCCATGTTTGTTGCACATAAATATGTTCCTTGAAGTGCCCATGGAGAAACATTGTCTTTAAATTTAAGTATTCAAGTTGCAAATATTTTTCTGCCATTAAACTTAGAATATTTGCAATTGAAGTCATTTGAAAAATGAGAAAATAATCCATAAAAATATATACCTTTCTTATGTGTAAACCCCTTTATAGCAAGTCTAGCCTTTTACCTCTTTTTTCCTCCATATTCTTCCTACAACCTGTAAGCCCATTTATTCTTCAATTCTATTTTACGGATACGAAACTAGACCAAGTCCTATGTATGGTTACATATGAAAGTTTCCATCTCTTCTTTCATTCCTCACTCCCATTTCTTTCTAGTTTCTACTTGCATTGGCTCTTCAGAACTTTCTATTTGACCATAATCGATCAATAACACATAATAAAATAAAGGGGAGTACCATTCATGGTGTCTACTTGACCTAGTTGACATTGTAACAACACTTGTAGGAGTTTGAGATACATGTTCTTGTTGTTATTGTTGAACATTTTAATTTTCACACAGCTTTGGAATTTCTTTTTCTAGTATTTCTTAAAGTATTATATATTTCGTTTTTTTTTCCTATCCCTTTCCACACAGCTCATATTTGTACATAACCTTCTAATTGAATACCACACATGTATTCCTAATTATTTTGTGATTTTCATAATCCCATTAGTATTCGCTAAATTAATTCACTTTGTATCTAATAAAAGTATGCTTCTTTAATTTCCTTCAATCTGTTTTCTATTTTCTCTATCAATATGAGAAATGCTTCGCAACCAAAAATATTTAAAAATTCATAGTTTACTTTTTAACCTATCCATGCCTCCTCTTGAATAATACCACCATCCAAGGAAGTTGAAGCCCCTCTATTTTATTATGTACATGATAGTATCAATAGCATCTGCCCAAAATTATAAGGGTGATCCTACATGCAATCTCATATTCCTTGCACTCTCCATGATTATCATATTCATCCTTTCTCACACACTTTTTTCTTTTGGTGTTCATGGAACTATAATCTCTATATGAATCCCATGGTATGAAACATAATTATCAAACACCTTACTACAAAATTTTCCTTAATTATGCAATATGAGACACTTCAACTTATCTTTTTATCTCATTCTCAACCAATGCTTCCCATTTATTAAAAGTATCAAATAAATCATATTCGTTTCTAGTGAAATAATCACAATTTTTTCTAGTTACATCCTCCATAAAAAGTAAATAATAATATCGACCAAGAGATGATAGTTGATCCTATGCCCCTATAACTGTATTTAAAAGATCTAACTTTTCACTCTTCATTTCCTTCTAAATATTGATAAATCTAGACATTTTCTATTTTCCATAAACACACTACTCATAGAATTATAAATCAACCTTTTTCAAATCTAGCAATGATTTTCTTGAGTGTAAATTTTTCATTCTCACTCATGTTCCAAAGGCTATGACACCATAATGTTGTATCTGCTCCTATATAAGTTAAACCATCAAAAGGATAAAAAATTCTAGTACATAAATACAATGTGCCTACCTTCTCTCTTTTCGCTATTATCACAAATTCTCTAGATACCTTCCATGAACTTCCTGTAATATGACTACACAGTCTTCATTTCCCAACTACCTTGCTGAGATTAAATTTATTCTTACATCCATAAAATTCCCCTTTCAACAACCATTGGTTTTTATTTTGTAATTATATCCATACCTTACCCTTTCCAACAAATTTACATGGTTCCTCATCACCGAAAGAAACCTATCCAAAATCACTTAGAACACAATCTTGAAAATATTTGCTATGCGGTGTGGGATGAAATGAATCCACTTAATATATCACCCAAGAATAAGAAATTTTATCAACTAAAAGGATTAAAGAATCTTGTAACACATCACCTAGTACACTTTTTTCCTTATCATTCTTATGTTCTTCATCTCCTTCTTTTTGTATTTTTTTTCAGAGAGCAACAATATTTCTTCTTCTGTCCTTTCTTTCCACAACGACAACATTCTATCCTCATTTATATTTATATCTTCCCTTCTTATAATTTCCATGATTCTTTTGGCTCTTTCCTTGATCACTTTGTCTCCCCCTACTCTATATAATAAAATTATTAACTTACCTCTCACCTATTCTTTTCCATCACATTTCCTAACTAAGGATAACACCTACAACATCATCAAAATTTAATGTTCTTTAAACTAAGGTAGAATAATCATAGCCACGAATACGCCACCTTCCAACTTTCTAGAAATAAACAAAAAATAAAAAGAGCCCTAACCTCATCATTAAAGTTTGCTTCTACATAACTTAATTTCTAGTGACACTGTTAAATTCGTTTGAATGATTAGCAACAAACCCACCTCCTAACACATTCATACTAAATAAACACTTCATTAAAAATACTTTGTTGGAATTTGAGGGTTTTTCATATAGTTTAGCCAATTCTATGATAAAACCTCCCATTGTCTTTTCTTTCGAAATGTTGTGAGCCACCAAAACTACCAAGCATATTCATATTGTTCCTAGTTCTTATCTATAAAGAATCTCCCATCCTTTTTCTTTCATAGCCACTCACTTCTTTTCTATTCTACCCAATGGTATAAATAATTTTTTCTAATATAGATAATCTTCCATCTCTTGTAGTTTTAGTTATTCAACTTCTCTGCCCTAAAATCTTCTTCTTCCATTTCTCTTATTGAAAAAGAGAACCCTCGTTTTCCATGAGTTCTATCAACCAAATAAATATTTTAATATGGTACATGTTGTTCGGAATAAAATCATAAAGCAAAAAAATGAAAATGAATGCGGAGTAAAATGTAGAATGGAAAAATACAAAGGAGAACCCAATATACATGGTTCATCTGGAATTTAGGCTACATCCATGGAGAAAGTACTAATCCTTCCTTTTATTCAATCTAGAAAAATGAAGGGATTACAAGTTGTAGCATCCAATGTAATTTCCTCCTCTCTCTAACAATCTCCTCTCTCTCTCTCTATTACAATTCTCTCTCAACGATACATAATTGAAATACACTTACCTGATCAAAATAAGTCTTCCTTCTAGGAAATGAATACCTAACATAACATATACCGTTAGATCTCTGAGCTGATGATGAAAAATTCTTATTGACTATGAAAATACAATACTTTACAAGGAAAATTTTCAACAATTTTCTCTTAAAAGGTGTTTCCCTTGAACCCTCACTAGAGGGGGAATCAAAATAATTTTTGTTGCGTTTGCTAGAACCCCTAGTGACACTTTTAAGGGGGAAGCCCCCTACACACCTTTATCAACTAGGTTCCAAACATGGCTAAACTCTAAGATCTCTAAAATAGAAAGATAATTTGGCTACATAACCAACAAAGAGTTCGATTACAAAGCTATAATACCATTCCTCTTTATAGATTGAGCGAATACCTAGAAACAATGACATCCCTTGGAAACCCTAACAACAAATGCGTATATAATATTACCATAGAAAGCCTTAACTAGGAAAATTAACTTAACTAAGATATACCTTTGTCCATTTCATTGTATTAGAGTCAGAATTCATAATACACTATCTATGAATTTGAAAACACTAAAAACCTTAATGTATTAACTAGTAGTATATTTAAGCTCCAATTTTTTCACAAAAGTTAGTTAACAATGAATTAAACCCAATAGACAAAATAATAGATGATAGAGTAGGTTTTTATTTTCTACTTTTTTTTCCTTTGGGAGAGCTCTACCCCTATACAATACTCAGTGAGATGTTGTTGTGACTAATTCTACTTATAAAAAATACAACACAAATCTAGCATGTCATTCAATGTTGTTCATGATTGAACTTAATATTAATAGTTAACAATATTTTTATTATATTCTTTAATTAAGATATCTACCCAATAGTTTTTCTATAGAATTAGGAACACATATATAGAGAAGTAAATAATTTATTTTTCCAAAAGGCATGATATGAATATCTTCATATTTTGATAATGACTTATGTAATTTAAATTTGAAAACAATGCTAATGTATGACATTTATATTCTTATATTATGTCAAAGAGCGTTTTCTACAACTTAATATGAGAGAGATGTGTAGTTATTTTGGTGTTCAACATGGAGTTCACACATGACATTTAAAATAATATTAATAACAATTTTTGTTTTAATGTTTTCGATGAATTCTATATATTATTACATACATAATACATACATACATACATACATTAGCAAGACATACATTAGTTTCTTTTCTTAAAGTTTATAATTCTTGGAAGTTAAAAATGAAAATAGAAATTACTTAAAATCTTGTGAATTATACATGTGGGGATTTCTCATCAGAATTTGAAACCTAAATATTAGTGCCCTTATATACATGGAACTTGAGTTTGTCATCATCTAAACCTTGGCTAATACTTTTTAGTCAACCTCCTTGATTTTCATTTGTTTCTCATCAAATTGGAGTAGGATGGTCTATTATTTCTCAGTTCACTCCACAAAATCTTTTCCATAAGAGTTTGTAACTAGCAATATAATTCAATAGTTTTGAAATATGTTTTGTACCAAGCCCTAGAGGTACCTGCATTGGTAGTCTCGGGGTGTCTCCTCTCGAGTTTTGGATAAGGGAGGAAGTCCCTCTCTAAATGGGATTTGGATTGTGTGGAATTAATTAATGCTTTGGTTGTGAGAGGGGTACACTGATAAAAACATGTTGTCGTAGATGAAACCTCATGTTGAGAGAGAGTGGGTGGTTGATGACAAGGTCCTTAACATATTTTTCTAGGTTAACCATTAGTTATATTGGAAAAATGAAGTATTAGCCCCCAAAACAGAACCACTACAATGTCCCCACCTAGTTGAAATGAGTCCCAAATAGTCACTATAGAAGTATCTCATAGCTAAAGGAGTTAATAAGATATTATAGAGTATGGGTGAAGCTAAGAAAATGGGGAGAAAACTAAGAAAATGATGCAATACAAAGGGCCTTCAAGTAAGTTTATCAATGTAATACTTGGATTTAATTGCCAAATAAGGTTGTAGATCTCCCTAGAGACCTAATGGTAACAAGAAAGTTTCCCTAACTCTGAGGGTCATGATGAGATGACATATAAAAGATAATTTTTCATTTTATGAATGGAACAATGAGCTTCTAAGCATTCCCTCAAGATGTAAGAGGTGCGAAGGGAGTTAATGGTCATTTCCCAAGGATGAAATGAAAGAGGTGTGAAGGGAGTTAATGTTAATTTCCCATGGATATTTCATGCTTCTCACCTAATTTAGGGCTAGATAGTCTACAATGGAAAGTTCTTAAGAATTCACCACGAAGGAGATATCTTATAAGGGATACAATATGTTGTGTAACATTACTCACAATGGATGTTTTCATTATCCAACCTATCAACTATTTTTTTGGGTAGAATGTCTAATATGAGAAGGAAATAGAATAGGGATGCTAAGAAACCGAGTTTCAATTTCTTCAAATACTCTTTGAGGATACCAATTATGTAATATTTTATTAATAGTCGAGCCTTGTTGCATGCATCTTACCATTTAGATAATAATCTAGGAACCTCCTTCTACTATAATCTTAAAATTTTATACCAATCATACTAAGGGTTATAATAAACGACATATAATGAAACATGTGCCACTTTGAACCCAATTAAAATTAAACACAAACATACATATACTCGTCCCTCAATTATTCTATTATTCCTTAATTATTTTCTTAAAAACTAATTAATAAATGTAGTTTTTATGTTAGTAATTGTTTGGATTGAATTTAAACATTTTTATGATTGGGCTTTCATCTAATTATTTCCAACTCATGCATCCAAAAGGTCTACACTTTTCATGATGGTTTGGTGTAGTATTCTTAAAAACAGATTTGTGTTGTTTTTATTACCAAGCGGATGGGAGAAAGATCATTGTAATTCATATAAGTTTATGTAGTGGGAAGAATAATATTGGTTGTATAATGTATGTTTCACGTGTATATCATTTAATATATATGTTAGTTTATATTTGTAATTTGATAGTTTGTAGTGGATATATATTTTTTAATTATATTTGTATTATTTTAAAATTTTAAAACATTTCAATAAAAATATCACAATTTACGTAGTGTTTACATTGCTTGGTCTCAATCTGTTTCTAGCAAAAATAAATCTGTTGACCATTTTCTAAACTATAAGCATAACAAAAGTAGTGTTGTGTATGCATTATATTCTTTCCACAACTAGCCCCACACATTGTACATTGTACAGAGCCAACAGCCTCCCCAGTAGGGGTGTTTGTAGGGTGTGGTAGCCCCCTTGTAATGGGTCTACAGCAATTCCCTAAGATATTTTTTTATGTGGACCCAATAATAGTTGGGAAGACCCATGTATAGGGGGCAGACGCAAATGTGGTGGGCAGACTTACCCATGGTTTTGTTCATGGGTTTTGCACATGGATTTAGGCTTCATGGTTTTCTTCCCATGCTATTTTGTAGAACCAGTCAAGGGAACTATGGTTATGTTTCTAATCCAAGGTTAGTGAATTGGGGTTTATGAATTCTTTGATTTGTATATATGTGTATTTTAAATTTGAAAGGAACATACTGAAAAATCAATGTGGTAGTGACGGTTTTGTGGTCCATGGGGAAAATTTGTATATGTTTATTTTACATTCTCGTTATTGTATATTTTTCTATTTTAAGAATTCATTTTGTAGGTAATTTTTGTACAGGGTTAAAACCTACATTTTGTATCAGAGCTATGTTGCTGAGGGCTTTTGCTCGGGCCTGTGGTAAACCTTGTTGAATGGGAGATTTGTGGGATAGATTCTTGCGGTGAAAGAAGGAATCAAACAATGGAAAGATAGAGATAAATAAATTTAATGGTCTAAGTTTTGAGTTGTGTAAACTCAATATGGAGGATATCTTGTTGGACTGAGATCATTAGATTTTTGTATATCGAGGCACAAACAAACAAGAATGTCGACAAAAGATTGGGCAAAGTTAGATTGCAAGGCAAAGAGAACAATATGGTTGTGTCTCTCAGATTCAGTGTTGTTAAATATATTAGGGTAAGTTACGGTGAAGGATTTCTGGTACAAGTTAGGGAATTTTTACCAATCTAAGTCTCTGGTGAACACAATGTTCCCCTTGAAAAAATTGTATAACCTGAGGATGAAGGATGAAGACTCGGTGATAGAGCATCTAAACCCCTTTAATACTATGGTAATCTAGTGGTTATTTGCTATTTGTTGATACAAAATATTTAGATGAAGATAAGTGCATCAATTTGTTGTGTTCTCTACCAAATTTGTGGTATACTTTGGTTGTTAGAATAGGTAGCAATACAACTGCCTTGATTTTTTATAAATTAGTCTCATCCTTGTTTTCGGAGGAGAAGAGACAGAAAAATATGAAGAACCAAGATTGAGATGTCTTGTTTGTGAGAGGATGGTCCCAGAATAGACAAAAAGATAAGTACACTAGTGGGAGATATAATTCTAGAGGGATATCTAAATCTCTAGGAAAGTCTATAAAGGTGTGTTGGATATGCATAAGGAAGGGCACTAAAAAAAGCACTGTAGATATAAATATCCTGAGAAATGAAAGGGATCTGATGATGCTCCTTTTCTAGAGGTGAAAACCACCTCAGATGAAGGCGGGGAATGTGTACATGGATTCTTCTTCAAGTACACATGTAGATCACGAGGCATGATTGATTGACTGTGCATCCTTTCAGTTCACTCCCAATAGGGAGTGCTTCTTCGAGTATGAGGAATATGATCGTGGTGATTTCTTCTTAGGGGATGATAGGAAGGAAAAAATCATTAGACATGGAAAAGTCAAGTTGTAGTTTTAAGGTTGAAGGATTAGAACACTTCCTAGTGTTTTTTATATTCATGGATTGGCCAAAAATCTGGTTTCTATAAGCAGGATGGCTAATGCATGTGTAAAAATAGTGTTTGAGAAGGATACCTACACGACAGTGTCGGGAGCAGTGGTATTGATGTGGGGAGTTCAAATTGGAACTTTGTAAAAGATTCTAGGTATTACTTTTATTGATGGATGCAACAATATTGTGGTTCCTGAAAGTGAACCAAAAAATCTAGTGGTCTTCAGAGAAAATACCATGCTATGTCATCAAAGGCTTGGATATATTAGAGAGAAGGGACTTCGAATACTTTTTGGTAATGGCATGGTATAGGTATGTATAATTTCTCTTTGGATTTTGATTTTTATGAACATTGTGTATATGGGAAGAATAATCGAGTGAGTTTCCCTTCCAATGCTAAGAGGGCAAAAGGGATATTCGAGCTTGTGCACAATGATTTGTTCAAACCTATATCGATTCCATCACTGGGTAAGTATATGTACCATGTCTCATTTATAGATCACTACTTTAGGAATACATGGATATATTTTCTCACGAAGAAATATTAATTCTTTGATAGGTTTAAAGAGTTTAAGGCTTTGGTGGAAAATCAAACAGAGAAGAAGATTAAGGTGTTGAGGATAGATAATGGTGGAAAGTTTTGCAAGAAGAAATGTGAAGAGTTCTATAAGAAGTGTGGTATATCATGGCAAAAGACTACTCCATACACACCTCAACAAAATGTAGTTGCAAAGAGAATGAATAGGACGTTGATGGAAAAGGAAAGAAGCATTCTCAGTGGTGTTGGGTTAGGATAGGAATTCTAGGCAGAGGTTGTGGATACTACATGTTACCTATTTAATATATCAACTTCATCAACATTGGATGATAAGAATCCACATGAGGCATGGACTGGTAAGAAACCCTCTCCTTCACATCTCAGGGTATTTGACTACAAGGCATATGTACATGTTCCAATGGAGAAAAGAAACAAGTTGGATAATAAATATGAAAGGTGCATCTTTATAAGGTATGAGGATGGTTGAAAAGGTTATAAGCTTTGGAACCCAGAAATAAAGAGATTTGTGTACAACTGAGATATGGTGTTTAGCGAGGTGAAGTATGTTATTAAATAGGAAGTCTTACAAAATAAACCTAAAAATATAGAGTTTGAACTGAAGGAGGAAGAATAAAACTCTACAGCACAACAAAATCAGAAGAGGAAGAGCCACATACTATAGTTTTGAGAAGTTGAGTTCAAGAGAGAAGACATCTAGAGAGGCATAGTCCATCTGCTTTCTCTTCAAATTTTTATTTATGTATTACTTATGATGATCCCATAAATGTCAGGGAGGCAGTGGACTTAGAGGATGTAAAATTTTGGAAGGAAGCCATGGTTGAGGAAATGACATTTTTGGACAAAAATGAGTCTTGGGATCTGGTGGAGTTGTTGGGTAGAAGAAAAATGATTGGAAGAAAATGGGTGTTTAATAAGAAGATGAATGAAAAAGACAAGGTGGAGAGACACAAAGCTCGATTGGTAGAAAACGGTTATTCCTAGGTGTCAAGAATTGATTTTGGTGATATTTTTCTCCTGTTGCCAAGTTAGCTTCTATTAGATTACTTTTATTTGTTTCTATTTATTTTGATTTTGAAGTAGAACAAATGGATGTGAAGACAACATTTCTTCATGGGAATTTGGAAGAAGATATCTACATGAAGCAATCTGATGACTTTGTACTGAAGGGTAGAAAATAATTTTTATGTAAGTTCAAAATTTCTCTGTATGGATTAGAAGAATGACCAAGGATGTTGTATAAAAAATTTGATACTTATATACAGGGACTTTGCTTCATAAGGAGAAAAGTGGCTTATTGTGTGTATTTTAAATCAATTGGTGATCATGTTATTAATGTGGTTTTGTATGCGGATGGTAAGTTGCTAATTGGAAATGACAAATACATTCTTCAGTATTTGAAGACTCAATTGTCATCCAAATTCGACATGATGGTGTTGCAAACTATATTTTGGGCATGTAAATTAGATCAGAAAAAGAGGGAGCTATGATTAAACTAGAGGAAGTATGCTGAGACAATATTGTAGAGGTTTAATATGTAGGATAGTAAACTGGTGAAGGTTCCTATTCCTGTAGGTGTAAAGTTATCTATTGAACAGTGTCCCAAGACACAAGAAGAGGAAGAGGACATGTCCCCATTTCCATATGCGAGTTTAGTTTGTAGTCTAATGTATGCAATTGTTGTATTATACTAGACATTGGACATGAAGTGGGAGTATTGAACATGTTTATGTCAAAACCACTAAAGGAGCATTGGACAACAGTGACGTAGTTTTTCATGTATTTTTTCATGTATTTTTGTGGCATTATTGATTATGGTTTGTGATATCAAGGAAGACCAGGATTGGACAAAGTTTTGGGCATCCATGGATTTATTTATGCAAACTATGTTGGGGATTAGGATCGAAGACGATGTACAAGTGGGTATGTGTTTAACCTATTTTGAGTAGTGAGTTGGATGAGAAAGAAAGAGTTTGTAGTGGAACTTTCAACTACAAAGGTTGAATACATGGAAGCCACTAATGATACCAAGGAAGTTGTTTGGTTATAGAGATTGTGTTCAAGTATGGGGTTGTTATAATGAGCTATAAGGATATACTATGACAACCAAAGTGAAATTTTATTGGGAGAGAGTCGTGCTTATCACTCAAAGACAAAGAAGATTGATGTTAAGTATCACATTGAGAGGGATATGGTTGAGGAAAAAAAGGTGTTGCTAGTAAATGTGGATACTTTGAAGAATGTTTCAGATGCATTGAATAAGTCTATGAGAACTAAAAAGTTTTCTTGTTGTAGAAAAACAATGGGCGTTGCAAGGTTGGACCAATGACTAAGCTCTCTTGTGACCCCCTAGGTGGAAAGAAAACAACAAGTGGGAGAATGTTGGGTATGTGTTATATTCTTTCCACGACTAACAACATGCGTTGTACGTTGCGTCGGGCGTAGCGGGGGGGCAACAACCCCCCTAGCACTGGCTCCAAGGCAACACCCCAATTTTTTTTTTTATGCAGAACTAATAATAGTTGGGTGGAGCTACCCATGGTTTCGTGCATGGCTTTTGCACATGGTTTTGGGCATGATGGTTTTGTTCCCATGGTATTGTCTAGATCTGATCAAGGGAACTATGATTATGTTTCTAATCCAGGGTTAGTGAATTGGGGTTTACGAATGCTTCAACATGTATATATATGTATTGTAACATTGATAGGAACATAATGAAAAGTCAATCTGGTAGTCCCAGTTTTGCGATCTAGGGGAAAATATCTGTGTGTGTTTGTTTTATGTTTTCGCCATTGTGTAGTTTTTCGTTTTAAGAATTCATTTGCAGGTGTAAGCTATTAAAGCTACCATGTATTAGACTACACAAAAGAAAAACATCTGCTGAAAACCATATGTGATACCAAGGTTTTGAAGAGGTCACTGGAGGTTGGTCCTAGGCACTTACGCCTGTAGGAACAAGAGGCTTGATTTCACACTAAAGGTTACTTTCTAAGTGGGTTATCTAGGCATGAAAACTAGACAATCAAGAATGTTGATATTGTTGGACGCACTTAATTCCATTCAAGGAAGAGATAATATAATTACAATGCTCATGCTTATCTTTCAAAGACCATGCCACCTAATAATTTTCATCTGTTAATGGAGGGTGAAGGAGTTCAGGCATTGGCTACATCTTCCCTTTGTATAATGAGGGTCAAGAATCCAATCGACTACCTCCTCCAAGATTTTAGAGTCCAAATAGTCATTGGTAGTAAGGGACTCTAACTAATGGATTTCTTCGTGAATTTCGGTGGGGAGAGGAGTCATAGTAGAATGAAGGATAGCTACATATTCTTAGGCCTAGGCTTGGGAACATGGCTTTCCCTAGGGACCCTTGCCACTAGCTACCCAATAACTACGCATCCAATACATTACTGGGGCATATTGCACCAAAAGAGGGAGAACCAGTCAAGAGGGCTATCCAACAACAAACCAAGACTAAAAATATTAAGTAGGCTAAGAAGAATGAAAATCCAAGGATGGTTGGGGGTTATGAGTGGCTCAAGCCAGCATGAAAGGAAGGACCAATAAATCAACGAGGTGGTCAACAACCTCTGAGATGGGTCACACACAAAGTAGGAGACACTATGAAACCAATCACAATGCACACCCTTAGAATTCAAGGCAAAGCCTCCATCCAAACCCCAGAGAGACACAAAACCAAAGAAGATAAGAATAGAGCTAAAGACTTGAGACTATACCCTGATATATCCAATCAACACTACTCGAGTTGACAAAGTCACTTGGATAGAGGACCAGAAGATGCCACCTATAGTTGCAACATCCAGCGCTAGTGAAATCCTCAAATCTTCATAGTATATAGCCACCATGCACTTAAAACTATTCTCTAGTCTAATATCTAACATCCCATGCAAACAATAGGTTGCTCTATAAGCAGAAGTTGAATTGGGTTACATGCATAAACAAGCTACTACGACTCCATTGCTATAGCCAAATGACTTCAACTCAAGAAAAATATGTGAATTATTCCATGAATCTACATTATTCTTGTTGCGCACAAGCACGTCACTATGAGACAACCAAGAAGAGAGTTCCACCTATAGTGCGGGCGGAATCAATGCACACCATAAGAACCAGAGAATGGAGTCAATCCTTGCAGAATAAGCGCGCAAGGGAAGGCTTGACATGATAATGAATGTGGCAAGAGAGGTTCATTTGTATGTGTCATGCATGAAGTGAGCTGCCCATTGCACCCTCAACCCCCTCCCCTAAATATTGTGGGAGGCGGAGAGGTTGTGAGATCCCCTCAACTTTCAACATCACTTTAGCAAACACCCTCATCAGGGACAATGAATAGTCTTCAATATTAAAATTTAGATAGTTATTATATTTTGATAAAATTTTGAAATAAAAAAATAAATCTATAAATTTTCTAATTTTTCAAAAAATATTGCACTTAAAATAAATTATTATGATAAATTCATTTAATTATTATATCATATTTAAAAAAACCATAATAAACAACTAAAAAAATTAAATACTTAATATTATTTTCCACATTTTTTCAATATTAACATGAATTAAATAATTAAAAACAACCCCAATTTTGCTTAATTTCTAACTTATTAAGGTATATATCAATCACTATGCGATAACGGTATATTAATTGCGTTGACTTTTTGTTTTTAATATCATTCATTTAGCCCATGTTTTCTGCTCTACTCAGCTGGAGGGGTTGTAAAATTTAACCGAAGTTTCCTTCATGTTTACTGGGGAAGCAAATGAACCTCTCATTGCAGCCTCATTTTAATTACCTTGAGCAGTGTATTTACTCTACAATATTATTCTAAGTTTTAGTTATCATTGCGACATAATTTACAACATTATCTTAAATTTGATAACTTTAAGACATTATTCTAAGTATTTTAGGTTAGTTTCCACGTATCATTATATTTTTTAAGTTTTAATTTAAGGGCAGCTAAACAGTATTGTATAAGAAGCTATGTTAGTCATTCGTCAGAAATTAACCAATTGTTAGCATGTTAGCCATTTGTGAAGCTCCAATTCTTTACTCTCTTCACTTTTGGTCCCAGATCAACGGGGTTTGATACTCGATCTTGCGGTGCACTCCCTTTATTTGTATTGTTCATGATAGAAGTAGAAGCTTCTTCCACAACACGCATTTGCAGGTACCATACCCTATGGCCATACACCATATAGAGTGAAGCAACATCTCCATTGAACTGGACCCGAAGACGCGACCATATTTCCATCACGTGATACAGTGAAGCAATGTTGTGAGCACAATATCGCTTCTCCCATTTCACCCTCTACGTTCATCGGTGCTTAAGCTTTCTCTTTCGCCTTTTAACCTTAAAGCTTTCCCTTTCTCCCTTTCACCCTAAAGCTTTCCCTTTTCACCCTTTAACACACTACATTTAAAGCTTTCGTCATGTAATCCATTTACATGGAAGCATCCTCATACTGTAGTACATTAAATGCACATTAGGCAAGAAACAACAATTTCTTCAGGGAGTTCACGCAAAAAAAATCCATATTTTACACAATTTTACAAATTTTGGTATGTATGTATAAAGAGTTTAGCTTTGTTTTCTCTTGAACTTTCAACATTTTCTGTTGAATTTTTAAGAATATTGAAACATTATAAATTAATACTGAAGCATACAAGTTTGTTTATGTTTGGTCTAAAATTTAGATGTTTTTTCTCTTGAATTTTTAGTCTTTAATTTTGAAGTCTAATATTTTTTGAAACATTAAATTCTATACATGTTTTTCTCTGAAATTTGTTCATTTTTAGCTTCATAATTTTATTAAATAATTTATTGAAATACAAACACTTTTCTTTTATTTCTGTAAATAATTTGCTGAAATACAAACACTTTTCCTTTATTTCTGTAAATAATTTGTTGAAATACAAACACTTTTCCTTTATTTCTTTCCTTAATTCTTATGATTCAAGGCTTCAGCTTAAAACAATAACTGCATGTAAATCTCAAAAACAACTTCAAATTTACAAGGTGTTATGCAAAACTCAAGTCAAGAATATTCACAATGCTGCATCCACGATGATTTAAATGAAAGGAATTTTAATTTAGCTCGATGAGACAACAATTTCAAGTCACAAATCAATGGCATGAAATACCTTCCTTGTTGAGATGAAACAACAATTCTAGTTTAGAAATCGATAGCAGGGAGTACCTACTTTGATGATGGAATTTCAGATGTAGTACTTTGAAATTCATCAGGGGCGGTTTTTTCATCTCAAATTTTTCCTAACTTTCCATAAGAAAAAAAGGCCTAAATATGCAAGTTCCCAGCATGCATATCAGTGTTTCTTGAAGAGCCCGTTTCAGTTTATGCCTCAGCCTCTCCTTAGGGTCTAAAGCTTCCTTCGTATGCTCCAGGTGCTTTCTTCCTTTTCTGTCCATTTCATTTTTCCAACTTCTGTTGCCTTTCTGTCCAATTCCTTTTTTCCAACTTCTATTTATACTTGTCTACTTATTATATCTAAAAGCGCATAAACCTGTCTGGTTATTATATCTAAAGAAGGATGAAACGAGCAGCTGTATATTATATCTAAATGAGCATGAACATAGCAGCTGGTTGATGATGCAACGGCTATGGCTGATGATGCAGTTATGACACAAAAAGGATTTAATTCCTTATGTTTCTCTTTCATAATGTTCGAGCCAACAATATCTAAAGGGGCTTGAACCTGTCTGGTTACTATATCTAAAGGGGCATGAAAAGAGCAGCTGCTTATTATATCTAAAGGGGCATGAACATAGCATCTGATTGGTGATGCAACTACTATGGCTGATGATGCAGCAACTATGACAAAAAGGGATTTGATTCCTTATGTTTAGGTTTCTCCTTCATAATGTTCGAGCCAACAATGGTCTGCATAGATGTCCAGCTGTTTCAATGGTGCTTTGCATGGATTCCATGGTCTGCATAGATGTCCAGCTGTTTCAATGGTGCTTTGCATGGATTCCTTTAATACAATGGATAAGTTATAATGTTTTTTTATAGAGATCCGTTAAATAACAAGATACCATGGTGTGATATGTTATAATCCGTGAAGTGACAAGATGGTGGCTCGTTTATTTTCAAGAGCATTCAATAAACTTTTCGAATAAATTCCAGAACTCAAAAAAAAATGCTGATTTTGAACATTTTTATAATTAAAAATTAATGGTGACTTTCATTCCCACGTTGGGGTCTCCAATGCAACAACACTCATCTTCTTTTGAGTGTTTCATTATGAACAACAAGTTCAACATGTTATATCTTGTATTTCAGATTGAACAAAAACTTCGGTGGCTGATGTGGAACGCGAAAGAAACACAGAAACTAAAATAAAAGGAGTCAGCTTGGAATTAACTTGGATTTGTAAAATTTTGGAAGGATGAAAATATAACCATGACCGGCTGGAAAGGATTGCTTAGTTGGTTCTGAATATTATTATCACGCGTTGTGAGTGGATCCTGGAATTCCACTGACAATTATATTAGTAAAAGCAAGCCATGTATAATGTAAAACCTTATATTTTTGTAGCTGACAATGGTCTCACCAGGAGGAAGTAGATCACAGCTGAAGTGCAGTAATGAAGGGGTCCAACAAGGGATTCTAGGTGAATGTGGCAGAACCTAAAGATTCAACAGAGGTTGAATGAAAAGGACAAGTGTGTTCTTGAAAGTTGCAGATGAGAGAAGCCTGAAGGAGCAGTGTAGAAATGTTCAAAAGGTTCCAGTAGAGGACCGAGTGATTACCAAAAGACCAGATCCGGAGAAAAAGATTGGTGAAGTAAGTGGCAGCAAGAAAGTTTGTTGTTGTAGAGGCTTGGTGCAACTCATGGGTGAGAAACTCATGGCGAGGAAGATGACTATTGAAAGTCATAAAGGAGAGAGTAGAGGTTCAGAAAGAGGCCACAGCAGAAAGAAGGAGAAGGAAGATGCCAAGGTAAATGGCATATTGAAGCAGTTGACTGATGAAGAGTATGAGAAAGAGAAAGCTGAGATAGCAGTGCATCTTGAGTTATTGATTGAGTTGTTACAGGAGAATATGAAAGACCAGAGACATGGTTGGACCATGAGGAAGAGAGTGAAGTGGCAGAGGCTACAACAGAAATGAGATCAATAGGTAAACATGCAGTTAAGAGAAAAGTTGAGGAAGCTTGAGCAGATGATGAGTATACAATTGAGACATGAAAAACTCAGAGCAACTGAGTTGAAGTTGGAGGTTTCCATTGGTGAAATAGAAGAGGAGATCATTGATGATTTCTTGAACTATTGGGTAAATCCAGATCAGCTGGATAATGTAAAACCTTGTATTTTTGTAGCTGACAATGGTGATGTGACTACAGGTTTTACTGAGGAGGATGCGCAATCTTGTGAAGCTGTCACAATTATGGGGAAGAATCTTTCAGGAGATAAATACCCGGAAGAAGATGTTAGCTTCCTGCTGCAGCAGGTTATTCATTTTTCATGATTGGCATTTCACATGCCAAATATGTCGTACTTTGCTTGCTGCAATGCTCCATATTTGCTTAGCAGTCTCCAAGTGAAGAAGGCTACTTCAAGTTTATCGAATTGCCTTCAAATTTTGTAAAGTTATCCCGGTATCACTATTTTTTCAGTTAAAGAGAGGTCCAAACAGTTTAATCTTGGTCTCCCTAGGTTTAAATTTCCTGTTTTAGAATGTAGAGATTGCAAATCTGTCCAAACAGTTTAATCTTGGCAGATTCTTAGATAGGTAGAGAAGCAGAGGAGCCCAACAGCTTAATCTGGGCTCCGGAAGAAATAAGGGTAGTATGTAGATAGGAAAGCATCAAAAGAAAAATGAATGACGAGTTTGCAAGTCTAAGTGCACCCCCAAGCAAAAGAAGAAAAAATGCTTGGCAAATAGGCTGGGTAGGTAGTTCTGAGGTTGTTGAATTGCTGACCAGTTCCAGGTTTTCAGGTTTCATATCATGCAGAACATAATCAACAAGGATTTGTGTGCAAAAAAACTCAAAAGAGGTATAACTGACTCCCCTTCTCTCTTCTCCTCAATCATTAACTAACTTCCCCAAAAGAGGTCAAGATCTACTTGACACCTCTTAAGTTCCATCATCTTCATAACATTGGCTTAAGTAAAGATCTGCTTTACTCAAAGTTGTTCCATATTTTCTCTTAAGTATGGTCCTACCCCCTCGTAATAGCCTAAGCTCTCCCGAACTTAGCGCTTTCTTACCATCTCCTTATTAACCACTAACATTATTATTTAGCTCCCTATTCTTCCCATCCCCTATTAATATTAAGTAAAATCCCCCTACGTAATATCCCTCCCCTTGGTTGAAAAATAACCATAAGTTCTCCCGGGAATTGCTCGGTTTATCTGAAACTCAGCAAGAACCCTTGACCTCCAAAACCACCTCCCGGCTACAGTGGACTCCTTCCAAAGTATAAAATCCCTCTGAGGAAATCGGACCCCTTCCGAAACCTCCAATGCCCTTCACACCCACTTACTTGCTCTTTCCTCCCAAAACGTACAACCTCAAAGCCATATTGCATCGCAACATCGCACTTTCATCTCCATGCAGGTCATCACCCATCCGTCTCTGCCGATGCGATATTGCAATATCGCTGATCGGTGGTCGCAAGCACCGAGTGTCCAACTCATTCACCCCTCCGTTCCCCACCGACGCGATATTGCGATATCGCCGATCGGCAGTCGCAAGCACTGAGAGTCCAACCCAAGCACCTTCGTTCCCCGCCGACGCGATATCGCGATATCGCATCGGAGTTTCTTCATCACATTACCTCCAGTATCTCACCACGTCGCTTTGTACCAGGGACCCACCCACAGTTGATGTCATCCGCTGTACAGCCGACGCCATGCTTACGTCAGCAACCAGAAAGCCGAAAACTTCGCGCAGGAAGAAAAATCGCACTTCGGAGCTCCAGATCAAGAAACAGAGGCAGTTTCCGAAGCGCTAATCACGCATTGCTACGGGAAATAGGCCATTTCGAGGAATCTTCAGGGAATCTTCTGATTTCTTAGCCCATTGCGCGTCGAAAAAGCCCGAAAATCGCCCGATCGTGCCAAAAGGATCCGGTTTAAAGACAACAGCAAATCAATCACAGAATTTAAAGTGTATCAGATCAAATCATCAGGCATCAAGCGTGTCAAAGAGTATCAGTCGACGGCGGGAGCCATCAATGTAGTGGCAAAGAGTATCAGCGAATATCTTGAGGAGCGGCCCGAAGCAGGAGAACATTTAATATCTTCCAGCAGATTCATAGAAGGTGGGCGAAACTACTTGAAGTTCTCAAACCGTAATTATTGCACATTTAATTCACACCAGAGCTAAACTGCAGTTCCCGAAGCACAATCACTCCAGCAGCACCGCATCTGGTCCCCAAGGGCCACCTCGTCACCTGTTCCAATCCAGCTGCCCCCAGCGTAGCCAAAACGTTTTACTTGCATTGAATTCCAGCAACACTTAGATTTTTTGAAGAGTTCTAAGCAGACCCGTTGAGGTCACTTGTAATGATGTCTTTCCGATATTTTGCTTATAAATACCACCCTAAGCAATGTTGTGGGGGGTTGGTTGGTTGGTAGTAGTTGTTGGTCAGTCTTCTTTCCAGCAT
>APFE031440817.1:219732-276408 GCA_000404065.3 Pinus taeda
TTCGAAACTTATCACACCTTACCGTGCCTCTTTGTTCGAGAATCCTACCTTCTTTCCAATCACAATCAACACTCCCTTCAAGTCAGAAAGCTAGCCTAAAATCATCAAATAAGGTTGAATTAAAAGGAGAGAGCCCTCTCCTATTGTAAGTGGGATAGAACATGCAATCAGAAGATTGGTTTGTGGTTACCTCGGCCGTATCCCTATTAGGAGCCTAGGGACAACCTGAGTGATAACAGAAGAAAACAGCGATGCATTTGTACTTGAAGTTGTTGTAGTAGAGAGAGGAGCTCAAAAAGAAGAGGAGGAGAGAACAAAAGAGCAGAAGGCAAAAACTCTTGCAAAATTCGAAGAGCTGAACAAAATGGCTGCAACATTTCAGGAGGGGGAAATCCTAGAGGTGAAACCATATCTAGTGGGCCAGTAGCATCTAAAGCTATGTAGCAAGAGTAGGTCATTGTCAGTTAAAATAAAAATTCAAAATTATTACATATTTCTCCTAGCAAGATATAAAATATTCTTGGCGGTAGCTTTTCCGATGGTAACTGTATTACCAATGAAGATGGAAGAAGTCGACCAAATCTCAAGGAGAAAAATGGTCTCCTTAAAGAGCAGGACACCATTCTAATAGTGGTGCCATTTAAGTTTTAGATGTGGTTGCAGCTGAAAGGAACTTTGGAAAGAATGATGTTTGTGATATCCCTATCAATGTTGCGAAATATGAACAGGGAAAACAAGAAAGTTTTCTAAGGACGAACAATGTGAGCAAAGAAGACCTAAATCATCATATGAAGATGAATGAACAGAAGGGCCATGTGAAAGAGAGAGGAATTTCTGACACTACTGCTCTGAATAAAGCTCCTGTGATTATAATGCAGGATATGAAAGTTTTACCCAGTACTTTGACTCGGAGAACCGAAACTTTGCTAACAATTGTACCTGTACCAGAGTCAAATTTCTCTAGGAATGTGGATCAACACCATCAGTGCAGATTTCCAAAGAAAACTCACATTCGTCCAAAGACAAAGCAGCAATATGTTGCAGATGAAAAATCTTTGAGCTTTCAGCCATCAACACTGGAGAAAACTAGGCAGCCTGTAGTGCCAAGCAATGGAAATTCTGTGGAGTTGGTTACTGAAAATGATGGGCTCCACATGTCAGGTAGTTCTATGTTTGAAACAAGTATGCCAATAAGCATTCCAATTGCTGCCAGTGGTAATGATGGTGCTTCTGTAGTCCGCAAGAAGAAAAATAACAGAAATGTAAAAATAATACATAAGACTGATAAGCAGGGAATAAATGTCAGTTCTATAGGGTCATCAGAACATGATATCAGTATGTCAACATAGACAAATAGCATTGGTGGGGATTCAAAACATGGAGTAGAAAATATAATTAGTAATTCCATCAAACAAGTAAATAATGATGTTGATATGCACAATGGAAAATCTGAATTTACTTCTGTAGGAGCTGGTGGGAATGATGTCAATATAGTCCATGAAACTTCGGGAGGCCAAGGAAGCATTATTAGAATAGATGATGCAGAGGAAAAACTTGAAAACTCTTTGGAGTTAAATCAACACACTGAAGTATTGAAGAAAGAAGAAGGTCCAGAATCGCCAATTGGAATATTGTTGAAAGGGGACACACAGTCTAAATGTGTGAAACAGAGGAAGATGCCGCTGGACAGCAGCAACCAGCTAAAGCAGGAAGGAAGAATTAATGAAAAAGACCAGCAAGAAGATCGACTGGAAATGAAGATTGAGAACATAAAGGAACTGATGTTGAAGACCAGAAGGCAAAGGCTGGAAACCTCAAAAAAAGTGATCAGCGAAGTACAAAAAAATTTACAGTAGGGTAAGAGAATTTGTCCAAATGATCCTAATGCCACCAAAAAGCTTAGAGACCGAAATGGCAGTCAAAAAAATTAGATATAAAATGAATGATCGTGTGAATCATTCTGTTGTTGAACCCAATGATTTTCATTCAATAAAGGTGGAGCGACAACATGGAATAGAAGGAGAAAATATAACATTGGAATTTATAAAGAAAGTGATGGATGACTTCAAGAATCGGGGGAATATGCGCAGAAGGTGTGCATCTCAAATATTATTGCGAGTAAAAGATTTGCTAGAGGCAATGCCATCGCTGGTTGACACCAACATGCCGAATGGAAAGCGATTCACTGTTTGTGATGAGATCCATGTTCAGTATTATGACCTTTTTAACATCTTTGAGGTTAGTAGGCTTCCTACGGAGGACAATCCTTATCTTGTTAATAGTGATTTTGTTGATCGAGGATCATTTTCAGTTGAAGTCGTACTTGTGCTATTCGTATTCAAGTATATGTGTCCAACTGAACTCTGTCTCGCAAGAGGAAATCATGGAAGCAGGAGTAAGAACCAGATTTATAATTTTGAGGACGAAGTCAAGTCCAAGTACAGCGAAAGTATGGTTGAGCTTTTCGCTGAAGCATTTTGTTGTTTGCTTTTGGCTCATGTCCTCAATGACAAGATTTTTGTTGTCCGTGATAGTCTTTTTAGTGTTGAGGGTATAAAACGGGATGATATCAAAGACATTGTTTGGTTCTGAGATCCACCTGAAGAGGGTCTAATGTGTGAAATACTTTGGAGTGATCCATAGCTCCATAAAGGGCGTGGACCTAGCAAATGAGATGTTGGTTTGTCTTTTGGAGAAGATGTGACCAAAAGATTTTTCCAAGAAAACAATCTTATGCAGGCGATCAGGTCTCATGAAGTTAAAGAGGAGGATTATGAAATTGAAAATGACGGCAAACCTATTACAGTGTTTTCAGCTCCAAACTATTGTGACCAGGTAAGGAAGATGAAGCAGGAAGCAGCTGACATGCAGCCTAAACGGAGGAGCAGAGCATATGGAAAACTCCAAGACAAAGTCTGGGATCCAAGAGGAATTTTTATCTTTCTTCTTTCCTTTTTGAAAGCACATGATCAGGAGATCATGAATGTTTTCAACCATGACAGTCTGATGCAAGAGCATCTAGACCGGGCCAGCAATGTGACGGGGTGTTCACATGTTGTGGCTAAATGCAAGACTTGAGGAAGACTTAGTTGTTAAATTTGTGTTAATTTCAATAAGGGTAGGTAGTTAACAGTGGTATAGTTTAGTTAAACGATGACAAAGATTGAGTTGTAACTGTATAACTAATTCCTTCATGTGTGGAAAGAAGTAGTTAGGTATGATTGATGTATAACTTCCTCTTGGAGGTAGAATAGGGAGAGAGGAGAGGTGAGGCTAGGATAGCCGAAAATCTTGTAAGACTCCAGGCAATTGGAAAGGCCAAGAATGTTGAATATCTGGCAAAGACAAAGTTTGTAAGTATTTTTCATTATTAATATGAAGACTGTGTTTTAGAACTGCATTGATTGATTCAGAAATTGTGTATTTAATTTATGTAACCGGGGCTTGAATGGTAAATCCATGTGAACCGAATGAGGGATCAAGGAGCGACGGATAATTGTTAATTTAAACCTCTGTTTGCATTAAAAGGGCGCATAGTTGTTTTAAGCTCTGTCTGTTTTGAATAGGATCGATTCATGTTTCATATTACTGAGCAGCAATATAATTCTGGTTTGAAAGAATTCTGGGTTTTATGGTTGAGAGCTCTGGAAGTAGAGAAAAGCCTTCCACAGTTGTGGCAGAGATGAAGCGAGGATTGAACGAATTTGAAGTGAGTCGAAATCGATGAACAACATAGCGCTGAGATCTTGCGTTATTGTTGGATGAGAGGTGAGTAAATTGAATGGCCAGATTGTTTTTTACGTTGGGCTTTGGTCTTTAATTAAGTTGAACCTGGTCAAAGATTTAGATTGATAGCTGAAACCATGGTTTATTATGGAGTTGAATGGGTTGGCTGTTTAACCAATGTCAAGTTTGTTTTAAAAAGGCAAGGGCGCACTTAAATAATGGAAAAAAAGTCAATTTCATGGTTGGCGTAGTTCAATTGAAACGCAAAAGAACTCATTTAAAGATCGATGCAGAGGAAGAGCATTGAGTTGTAGCATAAGTGAGGAGTTACATCGTTAAAGGAAGAATGTTAATGGAATCAATTTATTATAGAATTTTGATTGAAAAACACGATATTAAAAGCTCTATATGAATGCTGATTGGATTGAGAGTTTGATATATGATTTTGCTGTGCAATGGTCCTATAACCATAATGAGGGATTTAAAAAGAAGCTTCCGGATATAACAATGATGATATTTCAAGAATTCGAGTCATAGGCAGGATGTTGAATATGGAGATGCATTTTTCGAGAAGAGTAAAGATTTTGGGTTTTTGCAGGGTAGACCTGCATCATTTTGTATATCTATATTTTCCACTAGATTTCATGTGGGAGCAATACCACACCATGTGGTTTCATATTGGGAGATATATATTGAAAAAAAAATGACATAATATATTGGAATATATATAGGGTGTAAATAATTTTTATATTGGAGGGTATAAAAAATAGAGCTCAAAGTTAATGAAAAATATAAAGGGGTATAAAATATGTTAATGAAATAATGGATACCTATAATATTGAGTGAAAGTAGGGGTTTTTGAAATTGGTAAGGTGTATTGGGCTTGTATTGGTAGGGGGTTAAATAATGTGATTTTCAGAGGTATTTTCCAATATGCAGTCAAATTAGGGGTATTGTTTAGTATTCCACGAGTGATATGTCATAGGTACATTGAGTCAAACCCCCGTGATATTGGCAAGTTAGTTGGTTATTCTAATGAAGTAAGTTATTTCTACCTTTCTAGCTAGTATAGCCATCACCTTTCTTCTTTACATTGATGATATTATCATTACGATGAGGATTCCCTATGATCTTGACAAGAAATTAACACTAACAAAACAAAGAAAAATGTTATTATTATTAACACCAACAAAACCATTGCTATTATAGTTATATCCAAAAAGATCACTTAACATTATTTTTTGTATAGAAGCAATATGTTGGAGGAAGTAACTTCATAAGAATATTTCAAATCTATCTTTAGTACAAGCTCAACTAGAATTATAGTTTTGAGAAAATGATAAAAATAGCATGGAAAGCTTATTATGAACTTCAAAATAGTTGTAACTAATGGACCATTGCCTATGAGATAAGAAGAAACTCCTCTTTGAGACTTCCACTGCTCCTATTCTTTAGTCAAAATAAAATGTGGCGTCAGGAGAGTTACGTAAATATGTTAAGTCTTGTCTATATCATTAGATCTAAATTTAATAAAAACTATTGTGTAGTAAATAATTAAAGGAAAAAAATAATACACTATAAGGAGGTGATATACTCTAATCTAGAAAGTCAAAAGTGTCTCTTTGTTTTAGCTAACATAAATAACAACATTGCTAAAATAAAAATAAACTCTCATGAGCTCCATAGTGAAATAGGTTATTGGATAATTCCTAAAACATTTTGGATCCAAAAAACCTTGAGAAGTTTGTGATACTAAGAGCGTTGAAGATGAGCAAAACTTTATTTTATAATGTCTTGCTTGTTAGAGTTGCTCTTTTCCAATGCTTCCTTTCCCAATGAACTAGTAATAGAGTTGTAAGCTGACATAGGAATTCATATCTACCCATTTGTCATAGTTATCCTTATCATACATCCTACATTTCTATATAATGGATGCCTTCTATGTAATTTTAAAACATTTTGAATAATAAAAATAATTTTATATGTTATAGGAGGGGTAGTTTCTTGCCTTATTGAATTTTTAGTTTTATTTTTTTAATTGGATTTCACCATTTCTTTTTTATTCTTGATCTATCAAATCTATTTGACCAGTTTCAATATCGTTTAGATATAAATAGGGATTTTGGTTTAATTGTGCATCCGATTATCTATGCGCAACATTCTTTTCCTCAAAGATAATCATATCTTACTACAACTAGATTTAAGTGTACAATCACAATGATTTTTTTGGGGGAAATTTGAGTGTACAATCACAACGAATTTTTTATTCTTTTATGTTATGGGTTGTGGAAAATCTGAAGGAAATTTCACATTTTGAACTAGTTGTATAGTATGATTTGTTCGATACGTCTTTGATGAAGGGATAGAAGGACCCAATTGAAGTGTCGTCCACAAATCTCCTCTGTGGAAGAAGTTGTAGATGTAAACAACCATCATGGGCGTCTTGAACATGCTGAAGTTGAATATGATGGAGATAGATTAGCGGAGGTCCTTTTAGTGTTAGAGAAATTTAGAGAGTGCAAAGATTGCACACATAACACAAAGCCACATTGTATACCTTTATTGATAATAGTAGTTACATACATATGATTTGGATCACAAAATTAGACAAATATAGATCCTAAGAAAGTGGATCTAGATAGCTAATACAACTCACACATATGAAAACAAATATTTCTAAATTGACACCTTTAGACTCACAATGACACATGGAAGCATTACTTCCAATACCCTCGCCTAATGATTACATGTAACTAATATTGAAAACACATATTACAACAGTAAATTATCTTTGCATATTTTTCTAATATGGTAATCATTAAGACTCATATGCACTGTGAAATCTCACAGTTTCCGCTCTTCTCTTCACCACACATTCACTATTCCCACTTGATCCATTTAATACATATCCACATCATACCATCATTGGCGTACCTTACAGAATTGACGCTTGTCAACGTCCTAGAGCGTAACACATTAGTCTCAACAATGAAGCATCCGATGGAACTGCCACCATATGTTGACTATATGGTCTTCCACCATATTCATCAATTATATAGGATATAATTATTAGCACAGAATGTCTTCAGCTGATAATTCTACAGCTCGACCTCATTAAAATAACATATGTTGATGCTACTGGAGCATGACGGTTCACACCATATTGACCTTATTAAGAACTACCTGTGACTAATACTCACAGAACACGACGAGTCACATTAGTCTATTCAGTAGTTGGTATGTTCTTTGTGGTTCTGCATCATTTGATTTTGATGAATAGAAACACAAACAAAACAACTAGAACACTTTATATAATATTATATAATATAGTAAAAATATTCAAACAATTATTCAAACATAGATGAAGTACATAAAGATTCCAATCCGTCTTGATTTGGTCGAGGTCTTGGGAAAATTTTCACCAGCAATACACACGGGCTCTGGAAAAATATGGATCTTAGAACATACAGTGGAATCCACATGGCTCCACTACCTTACTTCAAATGTGGCTATGCTTCATACATAGAGTTTTAATGACTTTGCTACTGACTAATTCGATGTTGCTATTGTATTTGTATTTAGGAGACAACTATTTTGCAACTGCAAATATAACCTTTGATCAAGACTTGCTTCTGTTGAAATCACATCAAACTTTATGGAAGAATTGTGTGTGGAGGTTGTCTTCATCCTCATGATCATGGCATATTTTCTTCCTACACGAGTCTATCTTCTTGGAAGGAATAACCTTTTGATGAAATTGGTGACCCCTGCAACTCAAAGCACACAACAAACATATCTACATACAAAAAATAAAATTTACTCACACTGTGACACTCACACAAACAATAGATCGAACACTCTATTAAAATAAGTTATGTACAAAGGAGTATCTTGGCTAAAATTTCATGATCTCAGCCCCTCTCGTGAGAGAGTTAGGGCTGAACCAACTCCGATATCATATTAGAAAAATTGAGAGAGTGGAGAGATTGTGCTCACAACACAAAACCACACTATATATCTTTATCGATCATATTAGTTACATATATATGACATTGATCACAATTTTCGATGAATATAGCTCCTAAGAAAGTGGATCTAGATAGTTAATACAACTTACACATAGGAAAACGACTATTTCTAGATTAACAGCTCGAGACTCACAATGACACATGGAAGCATTACTTCCAATACCCAAAAGGATTTTTTGTCTCTCATCCAATGTGTACCATATGACCTTGAGCCCACAAATGTTGAGAACATGAGAGAGGTATGGAAAGTTTGTTTTATCAGACACTACCTATGATAGTGAGCAAAAGATGACCCTTCATTGTAATAGTTTTATAACTTTTATTTAGCTACATTTGTGTAAGTCTGAAGGATGGAATTGGCCACAGTGGTGACAATTCTCTTGAATTTTTGTGGGTTGATCTCGTTTCATTTTTTATGAAGGAGAATCTAACCTAAGGTATCATGTTTACGAAAGGAGTTAGTTTTCTAAGTTAGGATTTAAGTATTTATTGTATTTTCCTATAATTTTAAGAGAGAATGAGAATTGTTGTAAATAGGAGAAGGTTCGAGAGTATTTTGGAAGAATTGAGAGATTTGAGGGTTAGTTATACCTTATCTCGAGATAAGGGATTGTGTGATAGCTTTTATGGATCATGAGAGATATTATGCGAGTTTGTTTAGGATCTAGAACCTAATTTGGGTTCAGATCCACTTGTATAAATCTAAGTGAGCCCATGATCCATGTAAGTTAGTTAGAGAGAAAAATTAGAGGCCAATTGTTAGACCAATAGTTCTCTTGTGTATATCTTATTTCTTTAATAAATTATTTCTGAGATTTTATGTGCATGTAGATTTCAGTTTTATGTTGTGTGTTAATGCTTTAATTGGTAGGCCCTAGCTTCCACCTTTTTCGTATGAGAGCAATGCTTTATTTGGAATTAATGATAAAAGTCCTGGTCAAAATTCGTAAGCTTGAGAGCTGTATGTCACTCCAATGTAAGTCATAATCTTCATGAATTGATTTAGTGAGTTTTTGTATTATGAAAAGTTTTTAGGTTAATATCAATTTATTGTTCTGTGAGAAGTTGGATTCATTTGGTTTGGGAGTCGAGATCAGACTCATTCGAAGAAAATAAAGGCTTGCAAATTCAAAATCCTATTTTGTCGAAGAAGGTACCATTGTTTATCAGTGCAACTGCTTTGGCCGTGTGATTTCAAGAGTTTTATACCAGACAGGGTTTGCTATGTGTCAAGATCTTTACAACTATTTGCAACAGACTATCGAATAGTTAGATTCGTTGTGGATGTAATTCACCGAATCCTTTCTTTTCGGAGAATTTATGGCCAAGGTCAAATTTACAATTTCTCTTGACTGTGGCAGAGTAGTAACTCAGATAGTGAATCTTTCATGAAGCAAAATTCCAAGTAAATTCCAAGTATTTACAATGGGAATTGATTTTTCATGACAGAGTTACGTAAAATGTTCAAGGAAACACGTGTCGTTAGTGCTATTCAATCCCGGAGAGACAACTTCTACTGCTTCTAACCGTAAAGTCTACACACAGGAGTGAGCCGTCAAATGTTGAAAGAATTGATGCTACAATTGTTCCGAGCTAAATATTAGATTTTGGTTCTGAATGGATGGATAGATTTTGGTTCTGAATAGATGGATAAATTTTTGATCTGAACGAAATCATAATTTTTTACGGCCATCGGTCATTGGAGAAAATCCCAAGCATCAGTGAGACTACGTGTGAAGAATTTGTTTCTGAGTTTTCAAAGATGTAACTTTATAACGTAATTTGTCATATTATTTATTTCCATTCTTAAAAATAACTTACATTTGTTTAAGAAGGAATGAGTGGTGAAAGCAAATAGTTAAGGTAATGGTGAAAGTAAATAGTGAATGTAAAGGTGTTGAATTAAAGGTGAAAGTAAATAGTAAAGGTAAATTGATGTTGTAAAGCATGGTGGTTTTTATGAAGATAAAGAATAAGTGGTTTAAGGAATGAGAAAATCATATGGTTAGAATAAATATTTAACAATAACTGGTGAGTTATTGAACACGGTTTTGTGTGTGAGATATATGTTTTCGTAAAGCCATGTGTGAGTTTGAGAATGGATAAATTTATCTATTTACAGATTATAATGATGGTAGTGTATGAAATAGTATATGCACATGGTTTATAAAAAAACCATGAATAGTATACATATACCATCAACATATTTTCAAGGTATTTTAATTTGCATATGGGATGAAATCTCTCTTTAATTAAATGAAGAGTGTACATGATGGTGAACATGATAAAGGAGACGAATATGACTATGAATAGTCATAGTGATGCCATAACAGTTGGCATAAGTGATGAACAGTTCAAGAAAGAGATTATTGAGTTGAAGGAACAACTTAATGTGTTGATGGAGTTGCTACAAAATCAAAAACATGGATGGTTAATGAAGAAGACCGTTAGATAGCCAATCAAGCAGTTGATTACAAGAAGACAAAAGAACAAGTTGAAAAAATTGTTAAGGAAAGCAGAAAATCTCCAGATAACTGAGATCAATGTGTGCATTTGTGAACTAGAACAAGAATCGATGCTTGGTGAGGATGATGATGATGTTGACGTGAAATCTATCGATATGAATGTCAGTTTGATTCTCACAAATGGTGTTACAAATTGTTTAGAAGATCATCATAAAGACTTGTGGAAAAAATTATCTATCGAGACTATAAAGCCTTATGTTTTTAAACATGACAATTGGTGTGTAGATGCAAGATGTGTTGCAGAAGATGAACATGACACTAATTTTGTTTCATGCAAGGATGAAGACCAATATTTTGAAATGATTTCTGAAAGAGATTGTAAAATGTCAATGAAAAGAGAAGAAGAGCTACAATTGCTAGAAAAGATGTTGATGGAACCTGAATCCAAAAAAGTTGTAGATAAAGAAGAGAAATATCCAAGCAACAAAAATGTGAAACCTGAGATAAAATGTAATCTTCAATTTAATTTTGATGATGATAAATTCCAAACTAGTAATAGTAAATTTCTTTCTGAAACTATATTGAATATTGAAATTGAATAATTAAGGGAACTAATGGAAAAAGTACATAAACCAAGATATTGCGAGATGAGGCATAAGGGAAACAACATGATACATTTTATTGCTCAAGTGTACATTAGCAAAATCAACAGAAGGCTGCAAAACAAAATTTGGAAACCAGGCGAATTAAAAGACACAACCATTGAAGCAGAAAAACAAATAATGGATAATCAACAACAAACTAAAGTTCGGGATCGAAGAGGATTTTTATCAACTTTTGAAGTTATATGGTCGGGGTACCATGATTTCTCTTTATATGGGGATTGTGATGCAGGAGAATCTAACCTTGGGTATCATGTTTACTAAAGGAGTTAGTTCTCTAAGTTAGGATTTAATTATTTATTGTTTCTTACTATAGTTTTAGGAGAGAATGAGAATTATTGTAAATACGAGGAGGTTCGAGAGTATTTGGGAAGAATTCAAAGATTTGAGGATTATTTATATCTTGTATAGAGATAAGGGATTATGTGAGAGTTTTTGTAGATAATGAGAGATATTGTGGGAGTTTGTTTAGGATCTAGAACCTAGTTTGGATTAAGATCCACTTGTATAAATCTAAGTGAGCCCATGAGGCATGTAAGGGAGTTAGAGAGAGGAATGAGAGGGAAATGATTAGGCCAATAGTTATCTTGTAAATATATTATTTCTTTAATGAAATATTGTTGAAATTTTATGTGCATATTTATGGTGTGGATTTAAGTTTTATGTTGTGTGTTAATGTTTTAATTTGCAGGACTTAGCTTGCGCCATTAGTTTTGAAATATGTAAAGAATAAGGGTAGTTGAGATCGTAATCACCACATGGGAAATAAAAAAGTATTTCCACTAACTCAATAACCTAATTTCTTTGTTTTTATAACTGAGAGCACAAGAATAATTGAAATATTCCTACTCCCTAGCAACACGAAGTAGCCCAAAATCTGTTATTTTATTAGAATTTAGGTGCCAACAACTGCAATTGAGGGGATTCATAGGTCCAAATCAAGAATCAAGCTCATCTAGTAGATTATTGACCACGCTCGACTCTAAGAACCCTTGATAGTTTATTGAAATTAGCGTCGAATTTCTTCCTTTCTTTAGCCACATATTTTCTATTTTCTTTTGCAGCAATTGTTATCCTTCAGGTACAATGTTTAGTCATTGGACTGAGAACAGACATTGAAGCATTGGTATAGTCATATGATTGTTATTTTCTTAACATATTTTTAAAATTATCATTTGGGAAAGGAATTTTTTTGGTTTTAAAAGGAAGGGGAATTTTATGATGAAAATACAATTTTTTTTCACCAAATTCAAAAGTATTTGTTGGGAATTTTATTTTGGGTACTCTTATGAACTAATTACTTTTGTTACTATTGTAAATAGTATGCAATAATTTATTTCCCTTTCACATGAATGAATGCGACTATTGTAATTGATACGGCAAGGTTAGCATTAGTCCAACTGCTTGTTTGTCCCTGTGCATCACGTATAACCAAAATTTTTAGGTGCAGACTATTTTGACATCTTATTTTGCCTCTTCCCGAGGCGGGGAGGAAAAAACATAGGTTATACTTATTCCTTTGTTTTGCATTTTGAAACTAGTAAATGCTAGATAAACTAATGCTAACATTAGTCAAGGGAATTAAATTCTAGCTCACGAACATGTGGTTCCTCCACCTAACCTGGGCGAGGAGAGAGGGAACTACTCTGACTGGGACCAGAAGGCTCTAGCGATGGAAAAGGATATGACAAGACAAGGAAAGGCTCTCACTAGGATAGAACTAACTCTGACTGCTGCCACTAATGTGAGCCAACTATCCTCTCTTCTATAGATACTCTGTCCATACCATCGATAGAGGTTTTTTAATATATTTGTATTCATATGTGACTTAGTATTTGATCAAAATCCTTCAGACACTTATTTAATAATGTTTATACCCTTCGCTCATTGAGCTACACCAACTATTCCGAGGGACGGGCACTCCAACTACTCTTTCTCATAGTTGGATTGACTTGGGATGAAGTTAAACCTTAATATTATATTTTGAAGATGCACATGCCTCTTATCCTATTAGAGATGAATTGGCCTTTTAGGTGAGAAAAACTGTAATGAACGTGAGGCTAGCTAGACATTAGGCTTGATGAAACTAAACTGGGACTGGTCAAACGTGAGGGCTGGTACAAGAAACAACACCTACGGGATGCTATTACTTACAAAATTTTTCATTACTATATTTTCAATCCTCGATTCTGCGGATTGGGTGGGCTTGATTATTTACTTCTGCTTATTTATTTTATTACATGATTATCAATAATAATAAGAAGGAACAAATTATCCAGGTTCAAGTGTGAAGAAGGACCCTTCCAAGACCTTTTACTTTTGTGATGTGTTAAAATTTCTTTTTAAAAAAACATTAATGAATACATCTACATGTGGAAAAGAAGAGGAACATAACAATCATCAACATATGAAAACATAAGCCGTTGATAATGAAGTTCGTCTAGGAGGGACTACGTCTCCTAGCCTCAATGTCAATATGGTGTAGGCTGCTGCATTAATTCCTATCAATAATGATGATGTACACAATAGATGGTGTCTCGATCATACAAGGAAAAATGCCCTTATGCAGGAGTGGCTCTAGGAGATATTTGACAACTAGAAATCTCAATCAAAAGACTCCTATTAGTATGATATAGAAACACGCATGATGAACATCCCGCCAACATTTCTCAAAATGGATGTCAAAACAAACATGCATGATGACAACAAGAGTATCCCAACAACATACAACAAGGGATCTCAAAGCATAACATGAATAGTTATGACAGCAATTACATAACATAGAAGATTCCACATCAAATCAAGCAAGGAATCATGACAACATGTAATAAACAAGATCCTGCATCAACATCAATCAAGGATCTCTGCAACATAATGCAGAAAGAAAAAGTACATGAACACATAATATACCTCACAACCAAGTGCCATCTGAAGAAGTTGATGTCACAATGCTGAAGCTGCTCAGACCATCGCTCTCGAGGCCTCGATCTCATGAAAATGGTTGCTCGCACATGAATGTGGACCTTTGCACTAGCACTTAGAAAAGTTACTAGAAGAAGAAATGAGAGAATATGAAATATGAAGACACCATCAGGTTTGTGGCATCGATTAGTGCTAAATCGACTATCCAAAATCCGAATTCTGAGAAGTTGAGAATTCTAGGGTTAAGGAATCTTCTAGATTCCCCCAAGATTCATCAAAGATTCTATTCCATGGATGGACTGCAAATCTGCAACTCATATGGTGAATCTGATCTTGCCATTACGATCCATGTGGAAAACCATGAAAAACGAGTATAAACTTGACTATATTCTGAAATGTCAAAATTTTACCTCAGGAAAATTTCATGGCTCATGGTTCTGCTCCCTGTTTTTGCTTAAATCATGATTCCACGTGCATTCTAAAAATTACTAGAAAATGTAGACCTTTGATGAATAAACGAAAATCACCATTGTGTTCGTGGCGATGAGAGGTGTAAAAACCATATAAAATTTGTCAAATTCTGACAAAGTGAGAATTTTGCCCTCCTGCAAAATTCATGGTTCCTGCATTAAAATATTAATTAATCTACCATCTGCCTCGAAATCTGTGCCTGCAGCCTCTCTCCTCCTCGAACTCTGTGCAGAGGTAAACTACTGAGTTTAAATAAAAACTCATTAGTGGATTTCCCAATGGAAGTGGTTAGTGCATTGGTAATAATAGGCAAATGGTTAAGGAGAGGTAAGGGAATCAAATCCCGCCTCTTCCATATATAAACCTTTTACAACCATAAATCTTGAAAACCCCAGACTGTTGCATTAATATTGACGATCGACAGTTGTATCAGTGTTTAACTTGGGTGTCGATCATGTTTATCGGTTCGATTCTAGGGATTTCGGCGATATATGATATCAGGTGGTGACAAAATCAGCGATCTGTGCGGCGTTTGTATCGATGCTTTTATCAAGGTTTCGCTGATATACATATCGGTGATATTATATCGGTGTCATAATTAGCATATATATATAAAGGGCTGAGGTGATAGTGTGTGGGCCGGGTCCACTGCCGATGGCCCACCTGCCCCGATATACATTATAATATGGTTATAATATATGCTTGATGTATATGCAAGATATGTGGAGGAGGGTTCGGCGGGGGTTATTGTTGCTAATCCCCATCCCATATATATACATAGACATGATTATTTTTGCAATTATTATGATGAGGTTGTTTCAAAGGGTTCGGCGGGGTTTGTTGCCGCTGATCCAGAAACCATGTGTTGTATTGTTTTATATAGTTATTTTAATAACTATATGTTAAAACAAATTTTGTTATATGGTTATTTAACACCCATTTAAAAATGATTTTGTCTCTTATGCATGTTTAGGAGACAAATGAGAAAAATCCAAGTGTCAATGGCTGATGAGCTACCATGTGGGTCCCACTTGCTTACTGGAATGCCATGTGGCACACTGTGGGCCCCACTTTTCCCCTGTCATGTCAAACTTTGAATAGCTCTATCTTTCACATACGAGCTCGGTTTGATGAACTGTTTGCACCTCTACGATCAGGATGATGAGGTCTTCGATTTGATCCTAGTTTCAGCATCATCTAAGCACTTTGAGTTTTGAGCCATCTTTGTCATGTGTGTCTCTCTGGAGCCACTTGGATCAATCCTCTCCGCTAAGGAGCTTTTGGTCCTCGAAAAGCATGAAAAATAATCTGCATCTTTCTCTGTACCCTGTCTGCGTCACAAGTGTCTTGAAAAGGTCTCGCTTCCATCTCCTTCACCTTTGTTTTTCGGAGCCTTAAGTGACGAACCGACACCTGCTACTTCTGCAACCTATAGTACTTGGTTTTGCAAATTACATGCTTTGAATAACATGACTAAACTAAAGACCCAAATGTTCCATACTTGCCACGAGTTTATAATACATACTCAGTGATCAGGTTTACAAGAAGATGGTCGTTAATACCCGAGCTATGACAACAAGGCCAACCTATCATGGTTGCTTCAAAAAGTGATGGAAAACACATTACCACTACAACACATGACTTACATAGATAAGGCCATACACCATTGTTTTGACAAGTGATGGAAACATAACATCACTTTGAGAGTTTTAATATGCGACTCAAAATACGACTCAAAACATGACCAAACATCATTGTTGCTGACCAAGTGATGGAAAACACATCATTAATTTTACACTTTAAAATGCAACAAATGATTTACAAAAGAATGACCATGAAATGACATCATGTCAAAAAAACCATTTTTCACTTATCAATGTGAATGGGTCACCTCCTTGAGGTGGTTTTTCTTGTTGAACAACTGCTCGTCCTGATTCACGCACTGACGCTTTGTCTTTAAGGCACTTCTCTAGATGGAGCTTCCAGCAAGTGGCTCTTTGATGGCCATTTTTGTTGCAATGACTGCAGTAGGCTTTCTTCCTCCATATCTCCTTCGCCTGTTTCTTCTCATGCTGTAGAGTGGGTCCTTCATGCCTCATGAGTGCTGCCATTCTTTTCCAACACTTGGAAAAGGCATGGTTATGTAAACCACAAAAAGTACATATTTTTAGATGCCTTGATCTTTGTTCATTATTAACAACATGATCATAATTAAAATGAACATTCGAAGATCAAAATTGATTATACCTTCCTTTTCTATCTTTGATGTCAGTGTAGCGATGAGAGCTTGCCTCAGCTCTCTTCCTGCAATGGGAACTGCCATGGGATGATGGGGATGTTTTCCCATCATTCTCTTTCCTCGACGATGTCTTGGACGAATCTGACACCTTTGAGACCTCTCCTTTAGTGTATCTCGAGCCTACAAACCGATGCTCATGCACAACCTCCAAAGGTTGAGTGATGCCTTAGTTATTGGCACCAAGTTCTTTCTCCTCTTGCCTCGTCTTTGTAAGGGGCCTCATATTTGTCACTGTAATTGGGATCTCCAAATCTCCAATGGACATCATACTATGATCAGATGAAATTGAAAGGAAATCAACATATATTACCTTCTCTTTCGATTTGGAAAGAACTGATGAGGGCTGCTCATCATCCATTTGTTCGCTAACTATCTCAATGCATTCCCCAACTTCTCTCCTGACATACCCAAGTCCTGTCCGACGAGGTAATTCCTCTACTTTGATGAGGTTGAAAATGCCTTGGCCATTAACGCCCAAGCCTTTCCCTTCATATCCCATTCTCTTCAACAGTTTGGAGCCAATTCCCGTGGTGTGATTTTCAAACACATCGAAATCATCATCAGGAAACATACATGAAGATGGAGAACTACTTTTTACCTCGTATGGGTCACGCTGCATCTTTTCCAAGGCCTCGTCCTTTGCTTGCAGCTGTCATAGAAAAATTTGTTTTTCCTATTTCCCTTCATGTAAGCGTATCTTCAATTCATCGTTCTCTGTTTGAATATTATGTTTGTTTTGCTTCAATTCATCCATGGCCTCTTCTGTGGCTTTCAACTGAAGCTGTAATCACTCCTTTTCCTCTCTCTATTTCTGTAGAGTTTCATACATGATTTCCACTTTCTTGGAAATTTTAAGCATGGTCTCATACATTGCTCTTTAATCCTCCATCATTGCACGTTTCATTGTTCACACTGCAATTCACATCAACGCAAAGACCACTCCGATACCACTTAATCTATGTCTGTGTGTGAAGAAGGACCCTTCCAAGATCTTTTACTTTCGTGATGTGTTAAAATTTCTTTTTAAAAGAACATTAATGAATACATCTGCATGTAGAAAATAAGAGGAACATAACAATCATCAACACATGAAAACATAAGCCATTGATAACGGAGTTCGTCTAGGAGGGACTACGTCTCTAGGCCCCGGTGTCAAGATGGTGTAGGCCACTGCATTAAGTGATGTGAATAATGATGATGTACACAAGAAATGATGTCTCAATCATACAAGGAAAAATTACCTCACACAGGAATGGCTCTAAGTGATATTCCACAAGTAGAACTCTCAACCAAAAGACTCCTATGAGTGAGATACAAAAACATGCATGATGAACATCCCGCCAACATGGCACAAAAGGGATGTCAAAACAAACATGCATGATGACAACAAGAGTATTCCAACAACATACAACAAGGGATCTCAAAGCATAACATGAAGAGTTATGACAACAAATACATCACATAGAAGATTCCGCATCAAATCAAGCAAGGAATCATGACAACATGTAATAAACAAGATCCTGCATCAACATCAATCAAGGATCTATGCAACACAATGGAGAAAGAAGAAGTACATGAACACATCATATACCTCACAACCAAGGGACATTTGAAGAAGTGGATGTCACATTGTTGAAGCTGCTCGGACCATCGCTCTCAAGGCCTCGATCTCTTGAAAATGGTTGCTCGCACATGAATGTGGACATCTGCAATGGCACTTAGAAAAGTGACTAGAAGAAGAAATGAGAGAATAAGAAATATGAAGACACCATCAGGTTTGTGGCATCGATTAGTACTAAATTGACTATCCAAAATCCAAATTCTGAGAAGTTGAGAATTCTAGGCTAAAGGAATCTTCTAGATTCCCTCGGGATTCCTCAAAGATTTTGTTCCATGGATGCACTACAAATTTGCAACTCAGATGGTGAATCTGATCTCACCATTGTGATCCCTGTGGAAAACCATAAAAAATGAGTATAAACTTGACTAGATTTTGAAATGTCAAAATTTTACCTCATTGGGAAAATCTCATGGCTCATGGTTCCGCATCCTTTTTTTGCTAAAATCATGGTTCCACGTGCATTCTCGAAATGATTGGAAAATTCAGATCTCTGATGAAGAAATGAACAACACCATTGTGTTCATGGCAATGAGAGGTGTAAAAACCATATAAAACTTGTCAAACACTAACAAAGTGAGAATTTTGCCCTCTTGCAAAATTCTTGGTTCCTGCATTAAAATATTAATTAATCTACCTGTAGCCTCTCTCCTCCTCAAAATCTATGTAGAGGTAAAATACTAAATTTAAATAAAAACTCATTAGCGAATTTCCCAATGGAAGTGGTTTGCACATTGGTAATAATAGGCAAATGGTTAAGGAGAGGTCGGGGGATCAAATCCTGCTTCTTCCATATATTAAACTTTTACAACCATAAATCCCTAAAACCCCACACTGTTGCATTAATATGCGCAATTGGCAGTTGTATTAGCGTTTAACTTGGGTGTTGATAGTATTTGTCGGTGTGATTCTAAGGATTTCGGCGATATATGATATCGGTTGGTGACAAAATCGACGATTGGTGCAACGTTTGTATCAGCGCTTTTATCGGGGTTTTGGCGATATACATATCGGTGATATTATATCGGCGCCAAATCAACATATATATATATATATATATATATAATATATATATAAGAATATATATATATATATATATATAATATATAAATATATATATATAAGAGGATGGGGCGATGGGTGTGGCCGGGTCACCGCTAGTGGCCTACTACCCGATAACAATATAAATATGGTTAAAAAATATGGTTATGTATAGCGGGATATGTGAGGGGGTTCGACGGGGGTTATTGCCACCGATCCCGATCCATATATATATATATATAAAATATATTATATAATATATATATATATATAATATAATATATATATATATATAATATATATATATTGTTGCGATTATTTTGATGAGGTTGTTTTGAAGGGCTTGGCGAGGTTTGTTTCCATCGATCCCGAACCATGTGTTGTATTGTTTTTATATAGTTATTTTAATCATTGTATGTTAAAACAAATTTTGTTATATGGTTTTTTTAAACCCATTTAAAAATGATTTTGTCCCTTATGTAGGTTTAGGAGACAAATGAGAAAACACCAAGTGTCAATGGCTGATGGGCTGCCATGTGGGTCCCACTTGCTTACTGGAATGCCATGTGGCACACTGTGGGCCCCACCTTCTCCTTGTCATGTCAAACTTTGAAGAGCTCTATCTCTTGCATACGATCTTGGTTTGACGAACCGTTTACACCTCCACGACCAGGACGACGAGGTCTTCGATCAGGTCCTAGTTTGAGCATCATCTAAGAAATTTGATTTTTGAGCCATCTTTGTCCTGTGTGTCTCTCTGGAGCCACCTGGATCAACAAATTTAATAAGTGAAATTGAACAAAGTTAATAAGTAAAAAGGAACCACAAGCAATTATCAAGTAAAGAGAATTAATCATAATCATTTCCCTATTAAATTCTCAACATGGCTTTAGAGCTAAGGTTGGCTAAGGGAATCATGAACATCTCCAATACATTGAAAAGGTTCATTGATAAGTGCTCAAAGCTAGCAAGCTATCCCAAGAAAAAAATCAAGGAAGCATGGAGTCTCTTATTCTCTATAAAGAAGGAAGTAATCAAAGAACATGGTGAAGGCCTCTTCTCGGCACTCACTAGCACATTCCAAGATGAAAGAATTTGGGTAATTGATAGTGTTGCATCTAGACACATGACATACCATCACAAATAATTTAAGATCTTGTTAAAAGGAAAATCCTCTTATTCAATGGAACTTGGAGATAAAAAAAGCTATCATGTAAGAGGCATTGGATCAACCTGTATAGAGTTGGAGAATCAGAGCAACAGTCACCTCAATAACAACCTATTTGTTCCACATTTGCATAAAATCTTACTTTCCCTTTCAAGTCTAGAGGACAAGGGTGATAAAGTAGCTCTCGCTGATAGGAAATTTGTTGTATGGAGTTAAAACTCAAGCATAGAAAATTCTTGAGTAATTGGCATTCGAGAAGGAATACTTTACAAATTGATATCTCCTCTAACAAAATCATTAGTTCACATTGAAGTTAGCCCATGTGAACTATGACATAGAATATTTTTTTTTATTCATTTCAATATCCTCCCAACTCTAAGCTCCATAGTAGATGGAATACCTGAACTAAAAGAAGACCATGAAGGAGTATGTAAAGGATGTGCATTGGGTAAGAATACCAAGAGACCATTTGGAAGCAGTGCGTCAAGGTCAAAATAAATATTGGATATCATTCACTCTGATGTATGTGGCCCTATGAATCCTAAATCTCTTGGAGTTAATCTATATTATGTCACATTTATATATGATTATTCAAGAAAGACTGAGGCTTACTTAGTGAAAACCAAGGACAAATTATTTACAAAATTTCAAGAATTGAAAGTTGAAGTGGAGAACCTTACAGAAAGGAGAATCAAGATACCAAGATACAATAATGGAGGAGAGTATACATCCAAGGTGATTATAAGATTCTTTAAGGAATCAGGGATTAAGAGGGAACCAATAGTCCCATATAATCTCAAACAAAATGGAGTTGCAGAACAAAAGAATCAATTCATTGAAGAAAGTGTAAAGACAATGTTACATTATCAAGAGCTACAAAAACTTATGTGGGGAGAAGCCACGAAAAATGTAGTATATATTCAAAATTGAACTCCCCACAACAGGACTCAAGAAGTATTCAATGGGAGAAAGCCTACTGTAGATCATCTTTGAATCTTTGGGTGTCGTGCATACATTCATATACGAAAGGATAAAAGGAAGAAGCTAGATCCTTCAGCCACGAGAAGAATATTTTTTGGTTACAACAACTCCTCTAAGGCTTATAGAATATACACAAAGGAAGGACACCATATAGAAGTAAGTTGAGATGTCATATTCAACGGAAGTATCGCATTCAAGAAATTTAAGGAACTTCCCATGGAATCTGATGGCGAAGAACTTCCCATATTTGAAGGAAAAGTTAACAGGGAAGCAGAAGAATCTCATCATGAAGATGAGGGTCCCAGTGAACCGATTCAACCTGTGGTCCTCGCCAAATAAGGGAATAGACCAAATTGGTTTAAGTATACATTACTTGATGCAGAAGGTCATGGGCCAGCAAACGGTTCATTTAGAGAAAGCAAGGAACCCAAAATATATTATGCATATGTTGAATACATGCCAAAGATAATAGAAGAAAAACCATCCACTTTTGAAGAATTTGTCAACCATCAGTAATGGAAGGATGACATGAATGAAAAATATCAATCTATAATGAAGAATGGAGTTTGGGAAATGGTACCTAAGCCCGAAGGAAAATCTATGGTAACTTCCAAGTGGATCTACAAGATAAAACATGTGGCAGATGGAAGTATATATAAGTATAATGTAATATTTTTGGCTGGGGACTACTTCCAACAAGAAGGCATTGACTATGAAGAGACATTTTCTCTGATAGCAAGGTATACATCGATTCATTGATTGGTCTCTCTAGCATCATCGATGGGATGGAACATCCATCAAATGGATGTTAAGAATATGTTTTTGAATGACAAAATTGATGAGGAAGTCTATATAGATCTACCCTTGGGATTTGAAGTTAAAGACATATATTTTTAGATTGAAGAAAAAATTAGATTTCCTCGAGCAGGCACCAAGGGCATGGTATGCTAGAATGTATGCATATATTCAAAGAATAGGCTTCAGAAAACGTTTTCTTGATCCAAACCTTTATATCAAGGATATCGATGGAGAAAATATGATAATTATTCTGTATGTAGATGATCTTCTCTTGTCGGTTGTAGAAGGTCAAATTGAAGAATGTAAGAAGAAACTATCAACAAAAGATGACATGAAGGATCTAGGGCTAATGCATTAGTATTTTGGGCTACAAGTCTGACAAGTACTTGATGAAGTTTTCTTGGGTCAAGGAAAGTACGTGATCAAGATGTTGAAGAGGCTTGACATGATGGACTCTAAACCTATGACCATTTCGATTATCAAAAACTTGAAGAGACTAAGGATTTTTGAATCGAGCCTTGTTGATCCTTCCAAGTATAGACAACCAATTGAATCACTAATGTACTTGGTGAACACTCATCCTGACATATGTTTTGTAGTAAAAATTCTTATTCAATTCCAAGTGGAGCCAAAGCATGATCATTGGATAGCAACATAACATATTCTAAGACATCTGTGAGGAACTATCTACTACTGCCTAAAATATGATAGGAGGAATGATGTCCACTTGATTGGATACATAGATTCTAACTGGGGAGGAAGTGAGTAGGATGGAAGTAGCATGACAGGAGGATGTTTTAGTTTGGGATCCTTTATGATCTCATCGATGAGAAGAAATCGAGACAAAGTTCCTTTGAGTAGTTTCGAGGCTGAGTATGTTGCAATGTGTGAAGTAAGTAGAGAAGCATTATCATTAAGGAAGCTCCTATCTAACCTATTTGAAGTACCAATGCACCTTATAGTGATAAATTGTGATAAAACCATTTGTATACATTTGTGTGAGGGCCCAATATTTCGTAGAAAGACAACGAATATAAAAAGGAAGTATCGCTATATTTGAGAGCTAGTACAAAATGGTGTGTTCTAGCTACAATACCTCTCCACTAATGACCAGGTAGCTGACATATTGACAAAATATCTTCCTAACAATAAGATTTTATACTTGAGAGAAAAGCCTAGTTTGGTTGATATATCCTACTTAGTTCAGAGGGAGATATAGGAACTTCATTCTTGCCTTCACTTGGGATGATTGAATGAAGGATTGGGTAACCATTTGGCATTCAATACTCTTTGAGGATTAGGTAGGACATGCAAGATAAGAGTAGGCATGGACCAATATTCTTTGAATACTAGCTATCCAAGACAAGAATAGTCCAAATAAGGTCATACTTGGTGAACACTCGAGTGGAGTATGTACCTTGAGAGACAATGATGATGGTGCCTATCAATCATTGGTCTCTCCAACATTGTTCTTTGATCTTGTGGAGATATAGAGTTGCTAGTCAAGGTCTTCTTATGTGACAATGCTAGTTGATATGATTCTAGACATCTTGGTTACCAATCTAACTCTTCTTATGAGATCTCTTCAGATTGAGAATGTCCATGTACCTCTTATGAATACTTCCATAGTTAAAAGGGAGTGTTGTAAAATGTGTAACTTGGTTTTGTTTTCATAAGTATGAAATTTATTTTTTATTATTGTATATTATAAAATAAATGAAAATTATTATTGCTTTTGGAGCATGGGTTTCATGCTCAAGGTATTTTATTTTATAGGTCAAGCACCCATTGAGTACTTCTAAGGTTTTTCCTAGCTAAAGAAGTAAAAAAAGTCATTGTCATAAGTTGACGACCCCTCTTGACACATTGTAACTTGTAAAGAAAAATACTTTTGTCATTAAAATTTTCGGAATACCCTCCAATACCAAGTCAACCTAGCAATTGAAAAGTCGGCCTAAAGGAAGAGCCATGTCCACCCTTAGAAGAGCCTATATATAGAAGAGGATTGTACCTCCTTGAGGACACTCACTCATCTGTCATTCCAGCAAAGGAATAAGAAGGAAGATTAAATGAAGGAGAAGGACGAAGAAGAAGTTTTGTGTTTGGGCTATCTTTCTCTCTCGCACATGCTAGAGAAGACTAGGGTTTCTGCGTTGACCTAGGGCATCCTTGTACAAGTTTGATCTCGCTGGAAAGGAAAAAAGGGGGTTAGGGAAAGGCTACCAAGGTTCTCTCTCAAGCTATAGAAGTCAAGGAAAGGCAAGCGAAGGTCAGAGGAAGGTTGCAATAGAAGATCAAAGTTCCCACATGTTGTAGCAACAATTTTCTCGGGGACGAAATTCCAGATCTGCAGTAGGAGACCAATAATCTTACAGCAGGAGGTCGAGAAGGTGTAACTGGAAGAGATTTGACTAGGTTTGACTAGATCAAAGCTCGAACATCACTCAAAGAGGTTGGTCTTGGTCTCATAGGGTACTGGTCTCAGTCTTAAGGTCTTCGAATTTGTTAATTTAATAATCTATAAGGAAGAGAAGAGATTGAAGGATTTTCCTCTCAAGAGGATAGGTTTTTCCCTAGCTTGCAGCCTATATACTACATCATTGTTCTGTTTATTTTGGTAGCTATTTGATGCTTCACACATATATAATAAGGGAAAAGTTAATAAGTCAAAAGGAACCACAAAAAATTATCAAGTAAATAAAATTAATCATAATCATTACCCTATTGAATTCTCAACACGAAGGAACACCTCTCATATGGTGGGAAGCAAAAACACAAACACAAGAAGATATCAAGAAAAGCGGTAAGATTATTTCTTCTTGGAATGGTTTTGTAGCTACTTTAAGAAAAAAAAACTATGCATTGGCATATAATCAATAAGCAATGTTGAGATGGAAAAAATCTTATGCAAGCTAATGGTCAAAATGTACAAAGTTATAGTCAATAATTTCGTAAATAAGCTTTAATTTTGAGTATTCCTTTAGATACAGAAGAGACACTTATGAAGTATGTTGGTGATTTACATAGCTATATTAGATGCACTATTTTTATGCTTAACCAAAGCAGGTTATATGAATTGTGTGTACAAGCTAGGCATATTGAAAGTCAAGGAAAGAATGTGTGAGAAGATACTTCAAAGAAGCCATCCAAGCCATTTTCTGATAAGTCAAAGGGGAAAGGAAAAGGAAAGGGGAAGAAGACAACCATTGTTAAGAAAGAGGAAACAAAACTCACTTGCAAACATTACAAGAAGGATGGCCATGATGAAGACCATTGCTGGAATTACATTCGGAATTGAGACCAAAGAAGTTTGAGAACAAGGGAAACAAAAGGCTGCTGCTACAACTCAACAAGATTTGGGATCTGATTTAGGTGAGGAAACAAATATTATAGCCATGGGAATGAAATGTATAACTTCTAATGCAAGTACTAGTTCTTCTAATGAGTCCTTTGAATCTCTAAATGATAATAAAAGGAAGGAACTTTTTCATGTTAGAGTGGTCATAAAGCATAAAAAGGTTGATACTTTCTTTTATAGTGGCTCTCAAGTCAATCTTATTTATGAAGAAATTGTTAAGAAACTTAACCTAGAAACAACACCTCATGTTAAACCTTACCCTTTCGGTTTGGTATGTGATGATACCAAACTACATGTAACAAGACAATGTAAACTTAAGTTTTCCATCACTATTAATTTTTTAGATGAGGTTGTACTTGATGTTGTACCTCTTGACATTTGTGGGATTATCTTGGGAAGTTCCTATATGTATTATTAAAAATCCATATTCTATCGAGAGGAGAAAAAATATCATCTCTTCAAAGGGGGAATTGAATACATTGTAAGAGCGCATCATAAGAAGGAAAATTTATCTCTTATTAGTGTCGGGAAAATGAAAAGACTTGTTAATGCTAGCAAGAATCATATATTGTTGATTCTAAAAGCTAAGGATGTTGATAAATTTGAAGCCTTCTTAGGATGTGATTCTAAACATAAGTATGATTTGAGTGAAGGTGTTGGTACTGATGGCAAGATGTTTCAAGAACCTGAAGGACTCCCTCTAAAAATAGGAGTTCAACATGAGATTCAGTTGCAGCAGAATGCTCAACTTCCTAATATTGGCATGTACAAAATGTTAGTTTTCTAAAAGGTTGGAGATTAAGAAGCAGGTGCAAAAGTTGCTTGAAAAAGGGGTCATAAGACCAAGTACATCTCCTTGTGGGTATACTATTGTTTTGGTGCCAAATAAGGATGAAACATGGTGAATGTGCATTGATTTATGAGATTTGAGCAAAATCATAGCAAAGAATCATTATCCTGTTCCTCACATTGATGATTTGTTAGATGAGTTAAAGCATGTTGTTTATTTCACTAATTTATATTTAAGAAGCGATTATCGTCAAATTATAATTGGTGAAAGTGATAATTGGGAAACTCCTTTTAAGGAAAAGCAAATATTTTTTGAATGGTTAGTAATGCCTTTTGGGCTTTGTAATGCACCCACAACATTTATGAGGGTGATGAATGATGTATTGTGACCATTCCTTGATAATTTTTTCATAGTCTACTTAGATGATATTTTGATCTTCAGAAAGACTCATGAAGAGCATGTAAAGCATGTAAAACATGTTTTGGATGTGTTAGAAATGGAAAAGTTGTATTTAAAGATGTCAAAATGTGAATTTGGTAAGACATATTTTCTATACATAGGTCATATTGTAGGGTTGTTGAATTGAAAATTGATCCCTCTAAAGTTGATGTTATTGTAGATTGGCCTAAGCCCAAAAATGTAACTAAAGTCAGAAGATTTCTGGGAGAATCCAAAAGCTAGAGGAAGTTCATTGCAGGATTCTCATCTATTGCAATGCCGCTACATGATTTGACAAGTGTGAAACAAAATTTTTAGTGAGGAGGCAAACAACATAAAGCCTTCAATACATTGAAAGAGTATATCGTACAACACTGATTCTAACACTTCCAAATCTCATATAGCTATTCAAAATCCAAACAGATGCAAGTGATTATGTGATGGGGTTAGTATTTATGCAACACAATAAACCTATATGCTTTCACTCTGAGACTTTTACAACTGCAGTAATTAGCTATTCAACATATGATAAGGAATTGTATGCTCTAGTAAAAAGTATGAAAAAATGGAAGAAATATTTAATGGGTGAAGAAACAATCATACATTCAGATCATCAACCATCACAATATCTTCAATCACAAACTAAGCTACAACAATCAAGGGACTCCAAATGGAGAGGAGTTTTACAACAATTTTAGTGGGTCATCAAATATAAGAAAGTCATATAGCACAAAGTTGCAAATATGTTACCAAGACCTAAAATCAATGCTTATACAATTCTTAAGCATAATTCAGTCACACATGAAAGCTACATTGAACAATATGCTCAAGATCATGATCTTAAAGATCTATATGCAAATTTGAGTAAGGGAAGTCATATTGAAGAACTAGATTATCATGTTCATGACAAACTATTATATCATCTTGGAAGTTATGCATTCCACAAGGTGATAGAGTTAATCCTATAACAAAAGCACATACATATATTATTGTTGGTCATTTTGGTGTAGGAAAAACAATTTCTCAATTGCATAGGTATTGTTATTGGCCTCATATGAATGAAACTATATCAAAATATGTAAAGGGGTGTTCTATGTGTGCTACTAGTAAGCCAAGTAACAAGAAATTGGGTTTGTATACTCCACGTCCCATTCCTTCTCGTGTGTCCATGGATTTTGCGGGGGGATTACCTATGTATAGGAAAGCTCATTATTATTTATATGTTGTAGTGGATATGTCAGTAGGATTTGTATCTTAATTCCTTGTAAAAAAAATAGGTCACCGTTGAAAAAAAATCAGAATTGTTCTTTCAAAATGTATGGGTTCACTTTGGGTTTCCCACATCTATTGTATCTAGTCGACATTCTCAATTTCTCAGGAAATTTTGGTCAAGTTTGTGGGAATTTATGGACACCAAGTTGAAGAAGAGCACGAAATTTCATCCAAAACCTAACGGCTAGACAAACGTGGTGAACAAAATAGTGGTACATCTACTCCAAGGGTACTGTGGCAAACATCCTAAGATTTTGGATGAGCACTAGCACTACTTTCAACATGCCTACAATCATGCCAATAATTCATTGACTCAGACATGTCCATTCAAAGCATGTTATGGTTATTTACCAAAATCTCCTTTAAATTTCATCTTTTGGAAAGTTATTGTAGTGAATGGAAATATTAATATGCAGAAAGCCAAGCATTTCATTGAATAGATCTAGTTGGTACATCAAACAGAGCAGGAAGAGTTGGAAAAGAGTCAAACCAAATACAAAGCCAAGCATGACAAGCATCGTGTTGATCACAATTTTTAGGTGGGAGACCAAGTTTGGTTATACATCAACAAAGAAAGGTTGCAAGGAGAAGGTAAAAAGCTAAATGGATTCGACATGGTCCATTCAAAATCTTAGAAAATATTGGTGATAATGCTTTTCAACTATATTGTCCTCCTTATATGCAAATATATTCTGTTACAAATGTTGAAAACTTGAGATTGTATGAGCCTCCTATGATCATGGATCAAGAGGAAAGTATTCAGGTACCTTCCATAGAATAGTTTTCTCGTGAATACAGGTATGAACTATAGGAAGACACTATTCTTGATAGGAAGACAAGGACTTCATGCAGGGGTGATACGGAGTACCTTCGTGTGGGGATCAAAGACACCACTACAAGAAAAGCACGATAGATCGAGATCGAGAAGGTGAGGAAGGTTTACCCTCATTTATTTTCTAATTGGTACCAAACATTTGGTGGTCCAAAAGCTTGCATTTGGTAGGAGTGATCCAGGGGATAGAAAAGATGCTCAAAGTTACAGAAAATGCTTAAAAATTAAAGTTTACATATGCTTTTCAAACCAAATCCATTGTGTCGATCTCATTGTTCTGAATCCAATACATTGAATGGGAAAAAATATACATCATATGATGAAGTTACAACTATTCAAAGTTTAGGTCTAAACACACCAAAAGGTCAAAAGTCAATAGGTCAATGTCAACGACCAATGCTCAAGGTCAACAATGAAATCAGGGCTCTAGGCTCACGGTTCCAATTGACGCGTCGTGCTTCCAAAGCATGAAAAATGGCATTATGCAGTTGGTGTAATGTGGACCAATGAATTGGTACCACACAACCCAATTAGAGCGTGGCACATGACCCAATACAAAGAAGCCACGTCATCTTGTGGAATCCATGAAAATTTATTGAAATGCACGCGACAGGGGTCAAACCCTCGACATGTCGACCAACAATCTCACGTTTTACCACTATGTTGATGGTGTTGCTCAAGAAATATGTGAGAAATGTTATACTTAATTTGTTTTTGGTGTTGGTTTGGGGAAATTGATATGGCGGAGCCCGCCATATCTAGTGGCTCTACTATATCCATGGTATTGGATAGTAGTGCCACCATATTACAAACAAACTTTACCATATATATTGAAACAACCCAAAAATCATTCAACAAAATCACACCTATTGAGGATAAAACACCCAACCTCCACCTATATAACTAGAGCACCCAAATGTTGAGCCACAGTGGGTTTTGTTGAATATTTTACAGGACCATTTTGTTTTAAGTTGCAGACAGGAAGTATTATTGGCTTTCTGAGGCCATATGGAGGCCGTTTTGAGCATTTCAAGAGCCTGAATAGGGCTTTTCGAGCCTTACAAATGCATTGGAAGCATTATTTTGATGAGTTAGGCTTGTAAACAGTTGCACTGAGAATCATACCGGAAGACATAACTCAGAAGGGGTGAACTCGGTTATCAATTTGTCTTCTTTTTTTTGCTTCTATTTTCAATCACCATTCTTTTATTTTACTACATATTTTTCTCTAGTTTATGTGTTTTCACAATTTCGATCCGTTGTATAAGAATACATAAACTAGCTTGTAATTAGTTTAGTAATATGTTAATTTCATTTTCAATCACCCCATCACACACTCTCTCTCTCTCTTACCCCCCTCCATCTATATGATCGAGAATTGTCACTCTATGTAATCAATAAGGTATGTAAGTCATAATATAATAGTACTTATAATGGAGATGATTACTTTTATAATATATTGGAATAATAATAATTGTAATATTATTGATTATTACACTAGTAATCATATACATAAAAATAACATGTTTAAGAAACAATAGTATGTTAACTTTACATTATAGACAGTAGTCAATTTGTTTTAAACAAATTGGTAGCTCTGTGCCCTACATTTTACGTTTTGTATTTTATATTTTGCATTACATAGGATTAAAAATCAACCTCTTAAATGGGTTGAGAATTTATAATGACATAATTCAAATGATAATTATATATATAAAAGGGGGATTTGCATCCCATTTCTCTTTTGACAACATCTCATGAGATATATCCTATTATACCATAATTTGTCAACATTTTTCCATGTTGTAAGATCCATTAACGAGGGATAAAATGTGCTAGATGGTTACAAATGCCAGATTTGATAGAGAGAAAAGAAGGTTGACTTCGACCACCAAAATGGGACTCCCAAGGTTTTCGTTTGTTAATGATAGACTCGAGTGCAGAGGTCTCGAGATGAAAATATCTTCATTCATGAGAATTTTGTCAATGAAAGTTGAAGGCTATCAACACCGTGATGCAATTCAAACCCCATGAATGAGTTATGCCGATAGAATCCCACCCAGATTGAGTTATGTCAACTTTGTACAACCTAGGATGAGTTATGTCGACGTCACCTCACCTAGGATGAGCTTTTTTGAGCTCACCCGACCATGGATGAGTTTTGTTGACCACGCACCACATAGGATGAGTTCTGTCAATATTACATGCAAAGGATAAGTTATGTCAACCTCACTTGACCTCAAATGAGTTTTGTGGATGACATCCCTACTAGGATGAGTGCAACGGATGTTGGCCTAGACAGAATGAGCTTTAGAACAAAAAATAATATATTGGATGGGAGGGTTTCATTCACTACAAAGATGGAGGGGGGTGGTGGGGGGAGTAATGTATCGTGCCCAATTATTTCATTTAAAATTATTATGCATATGCAAAAAAATAATGACCATATATTATCTCTAGCATTTGTCAATGATAATTTTTACATTAGCTCTGACAACAACATCGTCAGAGTGTGAATAAACCATCACTGCTAATTTGTTCAGGGTAGCTAGCTGACACTACAACAATGGCCAATGTGGGAACCCTCCTTTATTTATAGCATATACAATGAAGGTAAGGTAAATGATCTAGAGTTAATATGTAATGTGTAATAATGCTAACATTTAAAAAATGTTTGACATACTTACATTACATTACATCACACCTACACATCTCCCCCATACTCGAGTGTAGAGCACCTCTTCACACAATAAAACTAAATTCTAGAGTGTCTCTCCACACAATAAAATTAACTGTTTTACTTAAAGTAAATGATAAAATTATGCTGCCAATATATGATATTCTCTGTAAAATATTTAGAGATATATATAATCTACCCCTCTAAATTTAAGCATATAAATTTTAATCAAAAACATTTTTTTAATCATCATTCAAATTGTTATAAGAAATAATAATTTTAACTAAAATAATTAAAATAATATATTCGATTAAATTACCTTATAATTAACATTTAATCATTTTTCCACGTGAAACAAAATACGCAAAAACATAATTTCTTCATTACAGTCTCTTCAATATTTCTGTAGTCCTAGAATTTTTAGAATATAATATATGATATAAACAAAACCACAAAATTAACAAAACCTTTGAAATGTTGGCCGAAAATTGTATCTCATCAGCTCACCGCCACTATATTTAGGTCATTAGAATAGACTTTTTTAGGGCGGCAGTAGCAGGTGCTGCCCGAAGAATCAGTGGTTTTGGCCAAAGTTGTTCGCATCCTTTTGAGCGATGCGAGAATTAGTGCGGAAATGGAAGCAAATATCTCCCTTTTTATGTCTCCCCGCTTCCGCTTCTTCCTCCCTCGAGCACTGCCATTTCCAGAGGCAGGCACTGCCATGAACACACGATAAGATTCACAGGTCGCTTGCCTGATTATGTTCACAGATGCTTACAAACCAGAAAGCGTAATTTAGATGGAAAGCATGAAATTCCTGAATGGGTCGAAACGGGATCAAATTTATAGGCGGTGTAAAATCTCAACTAGAACATTCAAGTGTGAAAGGACCCCGAGCTCCTGCTATGGTCGGTCTATGAAAGAATTGACAGATTATATTAATTCAATGTATAGAGAGCCATAGTGGAGGACCAATGTGAAGATCACGGAATGGCCGTTCGATCATGCGAGAGGACGTCTGACTGGTGGATTCAGATGTACATAGCGTAACATGACCAATGTGAAGACCACGGAATGGCCATTCGATCATGCGAGACGACGTCTGACTGGTGGATTCAGATGTACATAGCGTAACGTATAAGTGTCTGTCGGTATAGTTTGTTGATATTTTGCGATGTATCTGGCCCGAGTTTTCAATTTTTAAGCGGCCGGACTTTTGAACGGTATCGTTCGCTGATATTTTGCGATGTATCTGGCCCGAGTTTTCAATTTTTAGGCGTCAGACTTTTTAATTCTTCAAAGGGTAAAGTAGTTTTCAATTTTTAGGCGTCGGACTTTTTAATTCTTCAAAGGGTAACGTTTGTAATTATTTTGACAAAGTCTGTTTTAATTTTACCTTTTAAAGATGGCAGCGTAATACAATGTATGTGGCCGTATTAAGTGGATAAAGTTAAAGTTTTAAGTTGACAAACTCTACTTCGTTTCTTTTAAAGGGTATGGTTGGGCTTGAATTATTACGTTGATAAACTCTGTTAAGTTTTAAGTTGACAAACTCTGCTTTGATTCTTTTAAAAGGTATAGTTGGGCTTGAATTATTACGTTGATAAACTCTGTTTTAATTCTTTTTAACATAATGTTTGGTTCCGAACTTGGTTAGGTCCAGGTAAATTTTGATAATTTTGACTAAATTTACATTTCAGTGTTTTTATTTAAGTTCTATATTTCCTTTTAATTGATTATGTGTTTTAATTTTTTTTAAATAAAAAAGAATTAATATTTTTAATAAATTTGTGAAAAAAAATTTTAAAAAGTACAATCAAAATATTTAATCAATATTTTTAATAATTAATTTAATTATTTTTATATTTTAAATTAGATAAAATTAATAACTAACAAAATCTATCTACGTTAGTTAATAATTAATTTAATTATTTATATTTAAATTAGATAAAATTAATAAACTAAAACAAAATCTATGTATGTTATAAAGAAGTTCCTCTAATAATAAAATAGGTGAAGTTTAGTGTTAGGTTGTTAGTGAAATAAAATTAAGGATAATGAAAGACAAGCTTTTTGTTTTTTTTTCTTTTAAATTATGGTGAATCTGTAACACATTTGAATAATATGGGGAGGTCTAGGATTAATTTTTCTAACATGAAAAGTATATCCAACATTGCATAAGTCAAGTTTTTTTTTTTTTAATTACATGGTGAATCGGTAACTGCGAGTCCTAATCTATGGGAGACCTAGGATCAATCCTCATAGCTGCCACTATAACACCAATAGTACATCCAACTACCTGCAAGTCGATATACTAAGATCCTATGGTTTTAGCAAAGCGAGACTCTCGTGCCGCCAAGGCAGGGGTGGGGAATTTACTTCTCGAGCCGCCATCACAGCAGGTCAGTGTACTCAATGAGATTTGAACTGCTGTCTCCTGAGCTTCGCCCAAGTAAACTTACCGTCAGCCACACTTCACTGTACAATGCACAAGTCAAGTTACTAAGTAAAAATCATAAAAATGGCAGGTCATATCCTCATCTCAAGCATTCACAAGTTCTTCAATTTAGCAATCAAGTGCGGCTTCCTAATCCCCAGACTCAAAGTTTCAATGTACTTATATTTAATATTGGGCATAAAAGAAATTCCTCTAATTATAAGACAGTTATGAAAGAAGTTAAAGGTGAGGTTAGACTAGGAGTTATCATTCAATTGTAGAATAGCTTGTTAGGCTTAAGATCATTTGGAGGTGTGTCACAATAATTAAAACTAATTTCCTATGTTGTTTCATTGACTTCAAAAAACGTTTTGAGTTGATCAGTATTGTAATAAAGATGCAAGTCAACACTATTTCAAACATTAGAAACATTAAGAGTTGGTTGGAAGAAATTAATTGTGATATAGGAGTTTAGCATGGTTGTCCCCTATCCTTTACCTTTCTTGGTGCATAGATTGACAAGTTAGGAGGGTTGTTTAGAAGAAGCAAGTTGTGCCTCCTTTATTTTAATCACTAGCCATCATCCTTCTTCATTATATTGATGATATTGTTCTTATGTTGAGGATTCTCTATGATCTTGACAAGAAACTAAAAATTTTAAGTATTTGAACTATAGTATAGGTGCAACTATTAATACTAACAAAATGAAGGTCATGATAGTTAAAGCAAAACACATTACTTAAGATGACCTTTTGTATGATGGCATCACCTTGGATGAAGTTACTTCATAGAAATATTTCAGAATCAAACATTACAAGTTTAACTAGAACTATAATCTAGAGAAAAGGATTAATTGAGGGTCAGAAGCTTGTTATGGACTCAAGAATAATTGTAATCTAATGAACTTTTTGTTGTAAGGTAAGAATAAACTCCTTTATGAGATTCCCATCACTCCTACTATGTCATATGGTTGTGAATTTTGGGACTACAACATCTCTATAGAATAGTGGTAAGAATAAAATGCTTCATGATATTCTCATCACTCCTACTATGTCATATGGTTGTGAAGTTTGGGACTACAACATCTCTATAGAATAGTGGAGAAAGATAGAGCTCATACAAACATGTTTTACAACTTATAATCACAAAACTAAGGGAAATACACGCTATCATATCATCCTCATAGAAGTGATCGTTTTCCCCATTGACAAAATCATTATCACAAGAAAATGAATTTATAGTAAGAAGATAAACAACATGGAGAACAAGAGATTTCCTAAGATTGAGTCAACATCTAGTCAATATCACCTATCACTCAATTAGAGTTGGCATATATATCACAAGTTTAGGCTAAATCATTGGGAAATAAAGGAAAAAGTAACTTCACAAAATAAAAATAATGTTAAAAGTATTATTAAATCTAAAGTTAAGGAGAAATTATGATGCAATAAATAATTAAAGGGAAAAATAATTAAAACACTATAAGTAGTTGATCAACCCTAATTTAAGAGATCAAAATCATTTCTATGTTTTGACTAGCATAATGAAAAAAATTAAAACTAAGCAAATAAAAACAAATTGTCATAAACTCTATAATAAAATAAAACATTTTGGGTGGAAAAAATTAATTATTTTTCTGAAATTAAAAAAAAAAATGAAAATAAAAACACTTTGTTGTAAAATATCTTATACCATCAAATTACAGTTTTAAAATATCTCTTAAAATGCAATTTTTTAAAGTTTAATTTATAAGAAATATAATTTGTTTAACTCAAAATAATTGAAAAACACCATTTAAATTTAACCATTAAGATCTAATTTGCCAAATTAATGATGTAGTATTTTCTATATTTTTTCCTCAGAATATTTAAACAATTAAATTAATTTATATTTAAATAATTATTACTAATTTATTTAAAATAAATTATTAAATATAATTAATGATTATTTTAATTTTAAAAATATAAACTATAATATTACAATTAAAATTATGAATAAAACGTAACATTAAAATGATAAATTTAATTTATTAAAGTAATTTTAATTCCCGAGTCATGTTCTTAACTATACTTTCAATCATTTGTTATACGTTGAAATGTTCTTAACTATACTTTCAATCATTTGTTATATGTTGAAATATTCTATAGCAAATTTATCATAGTTCTTATTAAATCTTTTTAACATGTTAATCCCTGGCGTTAGATATGCAAAATTCACATTTCTCTAATTTGTGAGTACGTTTCATAGTGGAGGACGAAATATGTTTATTCCTAGTGTTAGATATGCCAATTTGACATTTGGTTAATTTGTTCTTAGACATACTTAACATAATATTTCTTCACAAAATTTCTTCGGTTTATTTCGTTTTTAAATTTCACATTGCAACCTATATGAGATGGTTATTATTTGCTTTCCTATTTTTATATCGTGAATTTCAAGTAGTTTTATGCTTTTTCTCTATTGATTTATTAAAGTTTTTTTTGTTAGTTTAAGTTATACTTTTTCAAAATATCTCGCAAAACACAAACATCTGAGAATTAACATCTTCAAACATGTCACTTCGTAGATGTGGTCAATTTTCCCCTAGGGAAACTATATATTTTTGACCATCTACACATTGAGTAATTTGGGTAAAATTCTAAAAGTGTTAGCGATTATAGCATAATCAAACCTATCCACTACTATGTCGTAATACTAAACACTGAAAACAAATATTCAGACTTAAGAATCCTTGGAAGTGACAAAAGCCAAATCTGTAGCACTAAAACTAAGGGGAATATGAGGAGCAGTTTCACATTGGAAGTGGAGATTATTGTTCACAACCTCCCATGTATCCTCTCTAAGAATACTCTCTTGTTGCACTAGACACGTTTGACGTCCTCCAAAATAGCAAAGATATTATGCTTTTTTGAGTGCTTATCCTTCAAGATAATCCCCAGCAGGGTGTTCATCTGCCAATATAGAGGCAGGGAAGTAAAATATTGCTTCCTTCTTCCTCAGATATGCCCAGTGTTACGAATCTAAGTAGAAACATCTTCCGACTTATCTAAATTCGAGAAGGCCTATGAGTCATGAACAACAAGATACTCCAAATGGAAAATTTCATGTGATAATTATTAGCACTTCCTAGGCTTGTTGTTGGGTTTTTTTATCACCCTTGGGGCCATGACCTCCCTGCAATGCTTGGTTCGTATTACATTTTAGGAAGATATATAGCGAGCTTGGGGTTTATAAGCAACAAACTCAACCCCAAACCAATGATATTGCAAAACTGAAAGCATCTATACCACGTAACATAAATTACTACTAGGTCAAAGGTTGACGAAAGCAGGTTGAAATAGAGAGAACATAAAACCAAGAAAAGTCGTCCACAAGCAGAAAGGTGCCACCATAATGGATAGACTATAACACTTATCCTAAGAGAAATGGTGAGACTATAACCCAACAAACCTGGGATGCATATTAACAACAGTCTAATGGGTGAAGAAACAAGGCTAACATACAAGAAAATATGTCCATAAATAGAAGGGTGCCACCAAAAAGGAAAGGTTATGAACATCAACTAAGGAGAAACATCGACATTATAACCGAACAAACGTTTCAGAGCACATCAAGTGCATAGATAGACCTAATGACATATAAAAACCTTCCTTGAGGACATGCAGTACACACTTAAAGGGTAACCATGAAAATTAATAGAGACCCAATAGTGAAAAAGAGGTACACATGCTTTGAAGGTGGAGAGAAGTGCTAATATTAGGGATGGGAAAGTAGAAAAAAATTCCATAGTATCAGAGACATGAGGAGTGATAGAGAATCTGTGCTTGGAAGTGCAGCTTCCACGGTTCCTTCATAACAACTCTACACAATCAACTAGACATGCAATACTTGAACAATAATGAAAGCCTAGACTATAATACCCCTTTTAGGAAATACCATACAAATTCTCAATTTTTGTAATGCCTAGAGAGTTTTCAACCACCCTCGCCTCAACTCTCATGGTGACCAATGCCGCTAAGGCAATGGGTTTAATTGTTGCCTCGTTGCGTAGCCTTGAGATCAATTAACACCAAACGAAAAACACAACACACTATAAGCCACACCTTCCACCTTGATACCAAGTTGCATGCTTATGCATGCAAGCAGACAACCAAAAAACATCTAGAATTCACTACTCTCTCTGCAATAAGGTGGCACACTAATCCCCCTATCCCACTAATTGTCTCAAGATTCACCCCATCAAGGAGATTTATTAATGTTATTTATGTAGTACTTCTATGGTATGTTTGGTGCTTTCATTTTCAGTAACCAATTTTCTAGATAATGTTTCACCACCGTTTTATTTAATGGTTACTTCTTTTTTCTCTTTATATTATATATATTATAATTTCTTCCATATAACACCCAACAAACCATTTCTTATAATATCAAACCATTTCTTATAATATCAAATTTTTCTAGTCCTTTATTCTTACTTTTACTTTTTTGAAGCTCGCTTTAACTTATTTAATTAAGATTCTCTATTTGCTAAATATTTAAAATAAATAAATAAAACAACTCAAAATAGTCCACACCCACACTCACTTCCTAGCCTAAGTAGGGCACAATAATCTTCCTAACCAAATCCAAAATTAGAAACTTGTAAACACCTTTTTTTAAAACTATAATCTTGTAAACAAAATTTAAAAATCACAATTCACACGTTTTAATGATATGCACTTTTGAATGTGTGGAACCATGCATCACCTATCATAATTGATGAACAAATGTGTGGTTCCAATGTCCAAAATCTTGAAAAGGTTTCCTAAGAATTCATGGAGATCCAGAAACATTGATTTTGAAGTTTTGTCTCTGATCATTATGAGAAGTAAATTCTTTTTCTTCCAGAAAGCATGTTTTATTTATATATGTTTGTTAAAAGTTTTTAATCTCGTTATTTTTGTAGAATTAAATTTCATAATATTATTTTTTCAAACTAGGTTGAGATTATGCCGAAGCCAGCCAACCACAATATTGGATTGAAGAATGATTTTCCTACCAGTGAGATGTTATCACTAATACTCTACAAATTTTGGTTGATATCGGATGCTAATTGAGATAGCTTAATCCCCCCAAAGGTGGCTCCAATCCTCAACCCCTCCCCATGAGATTTGAACCTTTGACTTGGTGGGTACTAAACCCCATACAAACTAGTTGATCTATAGCTCATGAGTCTTTAAAGCTCCATATTTAATTAAGCAAGAAATATTTTTTCTTATGATGGATTATTAATCATCGTATAATATTCATAAATATTACAAGTATTTGTTTAAAATACATTCAAAATCATAATAGTATAGAGTTATATTAATCCTAGATTTATGAAGGTTGTAGTCTAACAAGGCATCATTTTTTAATGAAAAACATTGGAAATTGCACCACGATTTTGATAAAATCCAATAGATTTTTTTTTTTGAAATTTCGGTTAAAACTGTCAAACTTCAAGATTTTTGGTGCCCCAGGATTTTTATGGTGTTGAATCTAATTCCACTATCAAAAACATGATTGAAGAACTCCTACTCTTATATTTTTTGCACCTTATTGAGAGTATGAAACTTAAAATTTTTCACCTGAGGAGATTTAATATGTCTTGGCAATTGATAGATTTGGGGTCAACATGGATCTATGCTAGTTGTACTTACAAACACATATAGTACATGTCTTCTTCACTTTGAGCACAACATCAATAAACGATTTTAATCATAATAAGTTTTTTAACAATATTTTTTTGTTATATGTGTGTGTGTGTGTGTGTGTGGATAATGTCCCAAACATAAATTTTGTTGTCAATTGCTTTTGAAAATTATGTTGTCAATTTGAATAACAAGTTGTACAAATTCAACCATCAATTTAACAAAAAAACTAGAAAATACAACATGCAACTTAGCTCTAATACCACTATAATGTCCCAAATATGAAATTTGTAGAAATTAGCTTCATGAAATGAAGTCATCCACACCATAAACAATTTGCACAAATTAAACCACAAACTTTACAACAAAAATTGGTAATTAAATTTGCCACTGAATAATAGACAATATAAACATGCACAAGATCTCAACACAATTTTATTAATATGTGAATAAGTTGGTAAGACAACAAGAATATGGCTAAGATGATGGCCCCAAATAGATCTACAATAATTCTACAATTGGTCTCCAAAACAAACTGAAAATCAATAAGCTACAACATGTGAATCATAAATGGATCCACCAAGGGAAGAGAAGGGTTATTGACCACTCTTTGTGCATCACCCGAGGGTTTCCGTCATGGGGCTACAACTGAAGTTGGGAAATCTTGGTCCTCCAAACCTCTCCACAATAAACAAATACTCAACTATAAGATGTCTCCAAATGATCTCTTCCTGCTCTTTCATATATCTCATGGATAAATCTCCAAGCCTCTAGAAGCATCTTATTTTATTATTATTCTACAAGCTCCTTCATTGAATTTATCTTAAGTGACTTTTAGTTTTATTTTATTTCACAATCACTTTTGGCCTTTTTTCCTATAATTAATTAATTTTCATTAACTAAATGACTAAATAAAGCCATTTTTAATCAGGGAAAATGGTAAATCTCCCACCATACTCTCTTATGCCACTAGAAGTCACCTCTCAACATCCCATCCTATAGATATTCTCATTCTGGTTCCAACGAGCTATTACACTGAAGTATTCCAACAAATATTTCTCCTGAGATGATATCTCAAGCAAAATTAATTAAATCTGACTCAATAATAACCCTGTTTTTTGAAAGTTTTTGGAATGCAATGAAATAAAGTACAAGTTGTGTTGATGACAAAATATGCCAAAAGAATTTCAACAGATCCCATAAAAATTCCTCAAAACTCCCTCGGAGTCATTGATGACATAAACTCCTCACATGACCCAACCATCTCATGCCTTGGAAATCCACCCTACATGTACTATAGAGGAAAATAAAAAATGCGGAAATGACAATATGTGTGTGTGTCTGGATGGATGTTAAAATGTTTGTGTCAACTTACATATTTAAATATTTTATTTTTAATATATATTGAAAAGTTTTTAATTTTAAATATTTTATCTTAGCATATATAAATTTCTATAGCATCATTTATCACCCTTGTATACTTGATGCTTTGAGTCATGGCTTTGGGTAGCCCTTTCCCTTTATACTTGGTCCATTTACTAAAAAACATTATTTTAAATTGGATACATGACTATACCCTTCAAAAAGCACGTGCACACACTAGTCCAACGATAACTCACACATTAGTAATTTGAAATATTAAAAAAATACAAAATCCCTATTTTATGGGCAGGGTTTACGGGTTACACTAGAAGCCCACCTACGCGAGCCCATGGCCCAACTATAACAACTATTCTGAGGTGGATTTTGTATATGCATTTTTTAATTCACGCAGTCACGTACACACACATTTTTGTCCAAAGAAACTTGCGTATAAATGTGTTTCCTTGATAAAAGTCATGTATACATGCACATCTGTCACTTCATAATCACGTATGCTTGGATTTGAATGAATTTTTCAAATTCTGAGTCTAGTAAAGGCTTTTTCCTGGTTTTGTTTTTCTTCTGTTTAGTCATTGATTGTCTCAGAGAGTCTTGATTCTTGTAGATTTTCAGTGGAAAATCCTAGTCAACCTAGGGTTTGCTTCTTGGTTAAGTGTTAGTTTTTGTATATGGGTTCAAGGCTTCTTAGTGAAGTTCTTGGTCATTCTGAGCTTTTGGAATAGCAAATTGGCCTCAATTTAATTATAACCCAGCCTTTACATTGCTTTTCCTTTCTTTCTTAAAAGTTGACATACTTAGTTTTTTCTTCATTTTTGAGAAAGTCCTTCTTGCAATATTGAAAAGTTTTCTTGGTCTTCTTGAAATCTTTCTTGTTTGAATTTTTTATGTTGTTGTTCATCTCAGTTCATTTGAGTTTGCAACCTCTTTTCACTTTAAGTCTTACCATGTTAATAATTCCTATGGATTGTGAAATTTGAGGTTCTTTGTGCTTGAATATTGATCTTGAAGTCTTTAGTAGTTTTTGTTTTCTCAAGAACTATTTGTGCCCTTAAAAATAAAAAAAGATAAAAACATCTTTTTGTTCCTTTATTTTTATTTATGGCTTCTCTTTTTGGTCTTCTTATCATTTTGGAGCAGGTGTGAAGTCTTTTCATTAGGTCAAATTTGCCTTATTTTTGGAAAAAAAAAAAATTGATTTAATTTGTTCCTCCTTTTTGTTAAGTTTTGGCCTCTTGATCTCTTTGAGAAACACATTTGCTGTCTTTAAGAGAAACACTTTGAATCTTGCATTAAGCATTTTTAGTTTGCATTAGGATAGTTGCATTGTAAGCATTTGTAGTCTTTTTGTAGATTTTGAGTGCATGAGCATGCGTTTTGAAAAATAAAAGAGAAGTTTTTCTTTCGTAGTTTGTTCGTAGAACCTTGTAGAAATATCTTTCATCGAAGAAAAAGGAGTTTCATATGAATGTAGCCAAGTTTTCTATTGATTTATTTTTTCATCAATAACATCATAAGTTGCACTTCCATTTTACCCTTGAATTAAGAATATCCATTAAAATTAACTGCTAAAACTAAAATGAACTAGAATTTTTTCATTTGTCATAGTTACCTCAACTAGTCTAGGTGATTTAGGGCATTGGAAAAAGTGTGTGGAGAGTTAACTCTCCAAGGCCACCCTAAATTTAAACATATAAGCTTGTTAAAAGACTGAAATCTAGTGTTGTTAAGTTTTCTGCGAAGGCTCTTCTCTTCTGGGAATTAAGCACGAGGGCGAGTGAAGGCAGGCAAGAGAGATACCCCCTCTCTTACTTGTTAGATCCCGACCAAAGACTATTCCACCTAACTTTTGTTATGAATTACTGACCTTAGTTGCCATTCCTAAGGATCAAACATGTGACTAGGGGGGGGATACCCATGGTGCCTGAGGCAGACATTGTATCACTCTCATTAGTACTTCTACAGGGTGCCCTTGGGAAGCTCTGGTACTTCCATCGGCAAAGGATTTTGTTTGGGGATCAACCTAACTGTTTCTATTACCTTCACTGGTAGGCTTGGGTCGTAATTATTTCAAACTATATTCGGAATGTCATTTAGTTTTCTTTCTTGTATTTTGGTGTCCCGTCCTAATCACGTGAAGTGGAAATGCCTCGAAGTATATTGATTGGTTGCATCTTTAGGGACAATTTTGTGAGTGCTCTTTGCTCCTAAATTGCCAAGATTTATAATTTTTTGAGTCTTTACAAGTTCTCTTAATAATCAAAAGTGGCTTATCGACCAGTTCGACGATATAGGAGGCTTCGTGGGATGTCACCTACAAGTGTCAAGCCTTCTTCTAGACGGCATAGGAGAAATTCTGTTGGTGATTTTCAACCAGTAGCAACGAATGCATCAGATATTCATCCTCCACTTCAGGCTATAGTTTCATAGGGTGGATCTAATGTAAGTAGTGATTTGGAGAGGAAAACTCCAGTCCTTTATAGGGTTCTCTTCCAATCACAAGACAAAGTTAAGCCTGAATAGATTCTTGAGTCCCATGTGACTCCTTCTTCACATCTTCCTCCCAATTATCTAGACGTTCTATTATACATTGGGATGCTGACTCACAGACTGACAAGCCCTGGTCTTTATCATCCTTTTCCTTCGATGGACACTCCTAGGAGCACAAATCCATCTATGAGCACGACTAGTGTGCATACTCGTCTTTCAGTTCAAGGAGGAGGTACTATTGTTATATCTACTATCACTCCTAGTACTACAATATCTAACTCTACCTCCATTCCATCTTCGAATGGGGGCACCCAAGATTTTTCTTCCCACATTGGTTCCTTCCCCTTTGGGATGCCTTCTAGTTCAATTCCCTAGGTTATTCTAACCATCTCATCTGTTGTTTCCACAACTATGAATTATATGGCCAGTGGTTCAACCTCTTTCTATGGTTTTCCATTTGAAAGTGGTCATATACCTCATCCTAACCCTTCTTTAGGATCACTCACTTTCGTTTCTCAAGGTCAAGGTTATAATCCTTTTCAAGGATGGAATAACCTTGCTTTTAGTGGTTTAGGAGTCAGGAATCAATTTTCTTTTGGTGAACAGGGGAACATGCCATACTCCTTCATAAGTACCTTTCTAAGTTATTCTCCCTTCACCAATGTGTGGAAGCCTTACTAAAGGGATCTCCTTTCCTTCTAATACTTTACATGGGGGAAAATTTCCTGGTTATGGTAGCCTTTCAATAGGAGGTGGTCAAAATCGAAATTATTTTGGACCACAATGTTTTACTTACAATTCAGTTTCTTCTATGAACAATCCTCAGTGACCTGGTGCCTCTACAAATCCAGGATATTCTTTCCAAAATGTTGGCAATCCTACTCATGGTGGATGGAGCTCTCAAGCTCCTGCACGCTTACCATTCATGGAAACCCTAAATTTTACAGATCTCTCAAAATTAACAAAATGATCTGATCCGATATAATCTGGCTTAGCCTCTAGTTCCCACCAATCTTCCATTGGATATTCCAAAATTCGAAGGAAATTCTAGGGAGGATCTAGTTGACCATGCAACAACATTCCATTTATGGTGTTCATATAACTCCCTAATTTTTTTTTTCTCGGAAAATGCTAATTCTATTAACCTTAAAACAAAGTAAATATACAAGGGGGCGAGGCCTCGGGAATCATCCTTCGAGAGCACTCAGAACATCAAAAATTGTCCCTGGTGAGGGAAAACCAGATACATAAGCAAGAGAGCATATATAGCCACCAGGAGTTAACCAAGGAAAAATGAAGAAGAGGTGATAACCATCTGTCTAGAGCATATGACCAGAACACGAGACCATGACATTGCTTAAAATTCTAGAAGATTTTTACATTGCTAAGCATTATGGAGAAAATTAAGACCGCTTGTCTGAAGATGCCATACTAGAGCTACCTCCAAAACCGCTTGAGCTTGATCATATTAGTCATCTAGAAAACCAAAAAGGGCTGGGCCCAGATGGCCTCAAAATGCTGCGTCCTCATGCTGAGGTTCCTCCACCACCAGACAGACATTATCCTCCCATGCATCCTCATGTCCAACATTTTCATCACCTGGGTGCCTCATAAGGGGACGCATGTCACTGTCGATCTCTTACCAAATCCTCGAGATAGTGATTTTCGAAGGCCGAGAGGCACTAGGAGCCTCGCTCCTTTCACGCCTCTCCCCCTAACCTTTCTCCTGACTTTCCCCTGCAGTAACCTGTCTTTTACTTTGACTACTGGCTTCTCTGAAAGCTTCCTGAGGAGGCTCAAACATCAAACACACCCGAATTGGAGGTTGAGCTTCTTCTTCAGAGAAGAGAATGGTGATATTGGCAATGATTACAGGTCTATTCAGATTGCTCTGAAAAGTGAAATGAGTTGTTTGAAACCCATGATACGGAGTTGGATTGTGAGCAGTATTCACAGAGCGGGTTTCCTGCTGTCTTCCACGCCCTCCCCGACTTCCCCCGGAACGAATCCTCATTCTGTGGCGTACCATGATGAGGAGAGTCCACAGAGGCCAGGATCGGAGGGTGATTAAACAATCCAGGAAATCGGAGGTATAACCCAGAGAGAGGTTACATAGCACAGGAAACAACTTAAGACATGGACAACAGGCTTGTAAATGCAGGGAGAGCGACGCAGGAAGAGTTGCAGGGGAAATTGAAGGCTGACTAGTGATTCCAGAGACCAGTCTGCTATCTAAACGCCTAACTTTCCCAAGCCAGAGATAAACAAGGAACGGAATGCACGAGGAAAACTCACGTTTTTTTGCAGAGAACAACCAGCCCCATAAACCAACATCCGGCTTTAACCAGAGACACGAAGGTAGGGCGCTTGCAGTGGTAAGGAAATCCCAGAACATCATGGTTAAAATAGCCAAAGCCATACCTTGGACGGGACGAGCAGTAAATGTAGAGAGCATGCCAAATCTTTTGCTCTGCGAATTATCCCTCAAGAACCGAGTGAGCCGCTTAAATGTCACACTCATAAACCAAATAATTTTCTGGAGTATCGTGCTGGTCTGCATCTGGCAGTACCAAGCACTTTCGTCTATCCTGTAAAACAGTAGGGCACATTGATTTCACCCGCATCCGGGTGTGCTTCTCCTTCCTAATACATTTCATTTTTCACAAGATTTTTGTAGTCCAAGAGTTGTGACTCAGAGGCCTGCCTGGATAATGATCCAGCATGGAGGTTCAACCCACATTCAACTCCAATGTTTGCTAGTAAATCTGCTACTTTGTTTCCTTCTCTACGAATGTGCTTCATCATGACCGCTCTGTGAGAGAAGAGCCAACATTCAATGAGTTCGAGCCTTTTGGCCATCCTCCAGCTATTGCCCACTTTGTAAGAGGGAGTTCCTTGCAAGATTTTGGAGATCATGTTGATAACGATCTAAGAATAACCCTCTATTATAAGTGGAAAGAATCCATTGCTTTGCGCAAGGACTAGGCCCTGCTAGAGACCTTCCAATTCTGCCGAATTATTAGTATCCCATCCCCTAGAACCTAAAAAGTTTAAGACAGGTGTACCCTTATGATCTCTGAAGATCCCTCCGAAGCCTGAATTGCCCAGATTTCCTTTCGAGGCCCCATCAAAATTAATCTAGTACATATGCACTGGGGGAGGCAACCATTTCTCACGTGACTAATTTCTCGGAGGCTGTCTTCCTCTGGTTATCTATTCTTGCTTCAGATTAAGGTTCAAATTGGCCCATATGGATTGTATCTAACTCCCTAATTGATGATTCAATTAACATAATTGATGATTCAATTATGTTGAGATTGTTCAAATGCACCTTAACTAGAAATGTTGCTAAGTGGTATATAGAGCTTAGTGAGGGTACATTTGCTTCATTTGGTGAATTGGCTACTATGTTTTTGAACCATTTTCAGTTGCCCATTCGATATGATGTTGGAACTGAGCTATTGGCTAGTTTACAACAAGATAAGGCAACTCACATTTCTTACCATATTCAGGAAGGGAAAATATGGAAGAGGCTTGTCAAAGCCAATATTCCTAATGAATTCCTTCTTGAATGTTTTTTAAAATCTCTACAGCTAGAAATTGGTAAGGATGTATCACTCTCCAGGGTATTTACTGAAGAACATGCTATATTTAGAGCCCAACAATTAGAACTTTGATATATTCTTAGTTTCGGGTTCTTGAAAAGATTTTTCCTGATGCTCCTGGATCCAAGATCGATTTAGCCAAACCAAAGCGAGGTCCCCATGCTGATGGGATAATTGGATCGATCGATAACAACACGGCTAACTTTTTAAGTCAATTACAATAGTTGTCTTTACAAACTGCTTCTTCAATTCAAGCATTGTCGTCAGTGCTTATGCCTTCTCAATATTTAACTATTAATGGTGTTCAGAGTTCTAACCCCAAAGGAAATCAACAATCTGATGGCAAGAAAAAGGTACATGGTAAGAAGAAAGATAAGGATTGGAAGGGCAATGTGAACAAACCCAGTAATAATACTAAGGAGGGTGAAAAGGATTCCAAAATGAAAGTTACGTTTTGTTGCAAATTGTGCAGTGGAGAGCATTTAACTCATATTTTCCTGAAGATTCAAGATGCTCAGTGCTTGTTAGTGCACCAGGGTTCTTCTAGATCCCAGGCTATTCTGACTATAACCCTTTTCCCTAAGTGCAACAAATGTTTGCTGTCGTGACTGCTAATACTAGAACCTGGTGGGGGGCAACTAGGAAGGGGAAAAACCATCGAATGCATACATGGTGAGTTATCATGTTGATGTTGCTACATGATCACATGATTATGGTGAACTGAAATCCTTTATGGCTAAGGCTTCTCCTGATGTTCTAGAGACACTCCATATTGAGAGGTCCGCAGTTGAGCCTATACCTAAAATAACGAAAGGATCTCTAAAATGTTCGACGATTAATCTTAATGCGAGGGTTGCCTAGAACTACTCCACTGTTGATGATCTAGCTCAAATTCCTTGTCCGATGTCTGCGTTAGAGGTACTCCAATGGTGTCCATCACAAAGGAGTGCGCTGCTCATTACAATAAGGGCAACAGATCCAAAAAACTATCTTATTGTTACATTTGACATGTCAAATATTAAGAAGAGACTACCTCATCACATTGCTTTCCAGATTAAATCTACATATTGAAAGACTAATATGTTTCAAATCATAGTTGATGAGGGATATTCCACATGTGTCATGTCAATTACATGTTGGAAAGCTATCAGATCTCCTCAAGTTGTTCCTTCACCTACTCTCTTGATTGTATTTTATGGTCATTCTCATTACCGTCTGTGTTGAGGGTAAGGTGGTCAATATCAAGGTGGAAATAGTCGATGTGAATCTGGATTATAATCTTCTATTGTGATGAAATTGGATTTATGAAATGGATGCCATTGTATCATCATTATTTCACATCATATTCTTTCTCCATGAAGGGATAATTGTTACTTTTGATCAAATGGATTATTCTCCAAAAGAATCCAATTCATCCTTTGATTCTTCTGTTCCCTTGGTGAACAATCCCAAGAACCCTATTGAGAATTTAGGAGTTAGAATGTATTCCTTGTTGATGGGTACTTTTGATATTCCTTCTCCTATCACTCAAATAAATGTCATTTCATCATCCAAGGCCCTTTGTGGAAAATAGTTCATCAGAACTCATTATTTTTCAGATCCTTGGCCCTTACCCTCTTCTACAACCACATTAGAAGAAGGGAAAGTGGGTGGAATGGAATATCCCATGCCTGCAACTAAAATTGCTGACCAATTTATAGTTAACACTACAGATTCTAATCCTACTCCTCTTTTACCAGAGGATTTGGATGGAGATGTGGCTCCCGCTTGGAATCTTGACTCTACTTCTTCTATGAGTTGCCTTTATATTGTTTCACCATCTCAGGAATAAATCTTAGAAGTAATGACGCATATAGAAAGACAGTGGGATGATTTGCATCATTGGTCATATTTTCTCCCAGACTTGCATGAAGCAGAATCATGTTCGTTTAGCCCTTTGTCAACTAGCGGTGTTCACACAATTTTAAACACTTTGGCTCCAACATAGATTTCTACCTAAGATAAAATCTTTGTCATTTCAGAAATAGTTCCAGTGAACATCTTCAGGAATCCCAATATAATAGAGAATGTTTCCATCGGAGCTGAATGATCCCTTGAAGAAATTCAAATATATACCGATCTTTTCAAAAAGTTTTGTGATTTGTTTGAGGAAATTCCTGGAATTAATCCATCGATAATCCAACATGAGATCAAGAGTTACATGAATGCAAAGCCTATATGGTAAAATATTTGGCTGGTAAACCCTAGGAAAGGGGCAACTATCAAAGCCAAGGTTGAGAGCTGCTTAAGGTGGGTTTCATATACCCCATTCCATTGACTGAGTGGGCTCAAATCTAGCCCTAGTTGATGAAAACCAAGGAACAATCTGCGTATGCATAGACTTTAGGGATTTAAATAAGACTTGTCCAAAACATAATTTTCCCACACCTTTTATTGATCAAATTATCGATGAATGTGTGGAAAATGAGATTTTCTCTTTCATGGATGGCTTTTCAGGTTATAATCAAATTATTATCTATCTTGAATACTAGCATAAGACAACTTTTATCTTCCCTTGGGGTACCTTTGGATACAAAAATATACCTCTTGTCCTTAAAAATGCTGGAGAGAATTTTCAGCAGGCCATGTCCTTTGGTTTCCATGATATGAAACTTCTCAATGAAGCTTATTTTGATGACCAAGCTACTTGTTCTTGAAAGATAATTGATCATCCTCATCATCTTCAATTAATTTTTTAGTGATGTCGTCATCAGAAAATTTGGTTAAATCTGAATAAATGTGTTTTTATTGCCACATATGGTCAGTTATTAGGATTAATAGTGTATAATGAAGGTATTCACGTAGATCCTTTCAAGGTTTACGTAATACTTTAATTGCCCCCCCACCCCCCAATCTACCATTCGTCAACTTCAAAGTCTCAAGGAAAAGCCAATTCTTGAGGATATTTATCATCAATTATGCTGAGATCACAAAAGGATTTATGAGATTCTTGAAAAGAGGAATTCCATTTTTGCAGGACAATTTCACTTAGCTCTCATTCGATGCTTTCAAAAAAGCATTGAAATCTGCTTCTTTACTGAGTCTAGTTGATTATAGCAGGGATTACTTCTTATATCTCGTTGCAACAGAATCAATCATAGGTATGTTTCTGGTTCAAGAAGATGATTCTCTCAATGAGAACGTGATTATTATCTAAGCCAAGGCTTGGTAGGTCCCGAATTATGATAAACTCCTGTAGAGAAATTAGCTTTGGTAGTTGTTCTTACTCTCCATCGACTTTGACACTATATTATGCTAACCCATTATAGTTTGTTCTCAGTAGGTAAGTGGTTGGGGGAAAATATAATAGATGGATATTTATTTTCGAAGAATTCGATCTCGAGTTCTTATTAGCCAAATCTAAGAAACCTTTAGTATTTGCAGAATTAATATCAGAGTTTCCATGAGAAGAAGAAATGGTATATGAGGAATCATTCCGTGATGAACATCATTTCCTTATTTCTTCACAAAATTCTTGCTATGGAGATAATATAATATATTTTCAAACTTCAAAGTTTCCTCTCACTTTTCCAAAGGACGAGTGAAGAAAATTGTGTCACTTAGCTAAAAGTTATGTTATTATCGGTGACACTTTATATCGTGATGGGGTTGATTCAATCCTTAGATGTTGCTTAACCTTAGAAGCAGTTGAGTGAGTGATGAATGATTGCCACAGTGGAGCTTGCGGTGGTCATCTATCTGGGCTTCCTACATCCCAAAAAAGCTTTCATGTAGGTTATTTTTGCCTTTCGACTTTCAAAGATTATGTTGAAACAGTCAAAAAATTCCATCCTTGTTAGGTTTATACTCGGAAATGCACGCTCATCTAGCTCCTCTCTTTCCTTTTATTACCATTATTCTATTCACAATGCGGGGCATTGATTTTACAACTTGTATCCCACCTTTGACAAAGAGTCATAAGTATATTATTGTAGCAGTGGATTACTTTACTAAGTGGGTTGAAGCTATGCCCACTTTTGTGAATTATGGTGAAACAACAACCCTTTTTTTATTCAACCAAGTCATTTCTCATTTATGTATTCCAAAGGAGATTGTCACTGACCATGACAGTCATTTCTAGAACAAGATGATGGTTGAATTAGCTCTGAAGTTGAGCTTCTGGTAGGGCATTCATATCGTTACTATCCTAAGGCCAATGGTCAGGTGCAAGCCATGAATAAATGCGTCAAATTTATCTTGCAAAGGAAAATTAATAAAGCTTTATCTAATTGGAATATCCAGATGTCGATTAGGATGGCTATGGGTTTCAGTCCTTTTCAACTAGTTTATGGTTCAAACACTTCCAGTCTCGAAGAACGCCTTGGTTATTTGGAAAGTCTTGATGAGCAATGTCAAGATGTAGCCACAATTAATGAAGCTCATAAAAAGAGAGTGAAGATCCAATATGATAAGGTTGTGCGTCCTAGGGTTTTCTTTGAAGTAGACCTTGTCCTAGTCTACGACTAAGACAAAGATTCCTTGGGGGAAAGTAAGTTTAAACTCATGTGGTACGGTCCTTTTATCGTTAAAAATGTCTTGAAATAAAGAGCTTATGAGTTGGTTGATTTTGATGGAAACGAGTTGGCGGAGCCCAAAAATGGGCTCTATCTTAAGAAGTACTATGTCTAGGCTTCTGCCTAACATTTTCTTGGTTGTAGATATTCTATATATTTATTCATATATGTTCATAGGTTTCATAGTGATATCGATATTTTTGATTTGCTTTGGCAGGTATCAATGTGTTGTAGCTCCCAAAGACAACCTTCGATTGCTTACATGGCTAGTGCCTAGGCACATCTAGATTTTGAGTGTCTTAAATTATTCTTAGTAAAACTGGAGACTTCACATATTTCTTATATGTATTTATATAATGGAATCGGTGGGTTCATTCATCATAAGGAGTAAGCCATGAATTTCTGGTACTTCTTCACAAGTACAAAATCACAAAAATAGATGCATAAAACAATGGACGCTGAGTAGTTCAAGGACTTATAGTTTAATAAGATTTTGTGGAGAAAATGAGAGAGGATAAGGATAAAGAGAAACTCATCACATAGGGCTTAAAGAATCAAGAATTCTACACTTAACACACAGAGCTTGAGGCATTAATAATTTCTACACGTATTTGAGTTAAAGGAACATGTAATGGATAAAAGTGGGACTCAATGCTATGATTCATGTAGTGTAGATTTAAAGATATAATTTCAATAATCCATATAGGCACATGCATTAACAAGGTCGATACAAATGAATCTATGAGAAACTTACAAGCACACGCATTAACATATCGATACAAATCAATCTGTGAGGATGTTCGAAATATTTCTAGTAGCTATGATTGCATAAATTCAGATTAGAAACATGAACATAATGGGTTTTAACACAGAGATAACATACTGTAATACTTGAAGGGGGAATCACCACCATTTCTTCATATTCTAAAAGATATGTATTATGAAGTTATACAATATGAAAATAACATGTAGATCTTTCTTTAGTATTTTTGAACCTTTGTGAAGTGTTACTTCCCCCTATTTATCTAGAGAGGGGGAGCACTTGAACATTCAATTCAACCTAAACCTTCAGTTGAGTCTCAGCTGTTAGGTTGACTAGCTGTCTCGGTCGGGGATGGATCAGTGGCCCAAAAACATTACAACATATTAAATGCCTCATCAAGGGAAGTACATTACAGGAGAACAGATCAATTAAAATCAAATGAACATCATAAGAAGATATCTCCATGCCAATATTTGTAATTTCTGCTGCTTTAGGTTGAATTGTGCTCACGGTCTCGCCTCCTATGTCACTCAGTTAATTCCTGTTGCTTTGGCCTTTACTGCTTGTATCATCCCTCCTTTAAAGATGGGAGTGGGCGCTATCAGTTTCATGTCATAGTACTGAAGCAGAGGACCCCTAAGAGGTACCTCAATTCCCCTCTATGTGGATTACCATGTTAGATAATTAAATCCTTCTGAGCTACTGAGTATTTTTTTATTCTTGTCAGCATCGACCCTAATTCCGTGTCACAATGAGCTTTTCTGGAGCAACCCATTCCAGGTTTGAATGCACCACCTGTTTTCTTAAAAGCCACAGCTGCCAACCCGTCATGCATTTAAAGTCTTACATTGCACTATCGATGCCCTGATATGCTTGGTGATGTGCTTATGGTGTAATACGGGGGACTTACTGGTGTTGGACCCTATCATTAAAACATTTGCAAAATGTGCGAGTCCTGATCCCCTTTAGTCCCCTTTACTTTGTCGCCTTTCTATAATATTCTTCATATGATCGGGGTCTTGAATCAGGTGCTTAGCTTGAAGGTGCTAAAGCCTTTAAAATCCTATATGGGGGCCTTTTTCCTTTAATTCATAAAATTACACACTTCAGTAATTTATGATGTTTTCCATTGCTATTTCCTGTAGACCCTTGTGATTGCCGATCTATAGGCTTAGGCCTACCAAAGGTATCACAATCGTCATATGGGAGAGAGAGTTGAGGACGAGTGATTTTTGAAAGGGGCCATGAGTGGCAAGTGGTAAGTGAAGGGTGGATGCGAAATGATATGAGAGGCACACGTAGTGGAGGGACTTGGCGGGGAAACCACTTTTTGGACCCCCCCGCTGATAAAGGAAAACATGGTGGATGGGGGCGAAAAGGCCTTGGCACCGTTGATAAGGTCAAAGTCATTCTGGGTTGTTCAAAGATGGGGGGTGTTGAATGAGCATGCAACCTTTACAAGGGACGAACTTGACAACTTTTAAAATCCATTGTATATAATATCGCATCTAGGGAGTTCCTTCATATCGCAATTGCAAGTTAGAAGGGACCTTGGTGGAGGAGGGGCTTTTCTTTGTGTAATCCCCGATTGCAACTCATGATGTCATCGGTGCCATGTGGCACCTCCTGAGTAGTGACATGTGTCACCGAGAAATGCCCCCATAGGACCCTTGAAAATGTCGAATATGTGTGCCACGTGTCCTTCGTATTGCCATGTCGTTCATAAGGACCAATGGTATTTCGCCACGTGGCCTCCTAGAGGAGAGAGAAAAAGGCTCGTCCATCCCTATTTTTGCATGGATTTCCTTTGTTAAATTTTTTCAACCTGCCCTAATGATTACACTATTATCGCAACATAGCGATATTGCAAGGTTTTTAGAGTTGTATCCTTGTTGGGATGCTGATTCACCAATTACGATGCCCTGGACCTTGAAAACCCCCGATATGCTTGATACGTGGATAGGTGAGACCCATTGATATGTGATTTGTGATATCAGTAATCGAGCGACCGCAACTTCAGGTGCCTTCCTCTTTGTAGCTGCTTCGGTAAACTGTAATCTGTGATTTGCGATGAGCCAGACCTTTAGCCAATTTTCCCTTGTTTCAGTGGGCAACAATGTAAACTTTGAAATGGGAACTGATATTGTTACCAGTTTTGTAGAGATAGCGAAAAAGTGACCCGACTTCGAAAAAGGGCGATGCAGAACACACATTTTTTTTAAAGCATAGTTTTTGGCACTTTAAATCTTTTTTATTTACATTACGTTTTAGAATGTTAGTGATTTGCACACTAATTTTAAAAAGTGGTGATTCTGCATCATGCCCTTTTTTTAAAAGACCTATTTTTTTACTTTAAATTTTCTATGTATGAAATGTAAATAACTATTTCTAAATTTAATAATTTTTGACAGGTTAAATTTTTTTTATGTCAATTTTTATTTTACATAAAACAAATATATAATAATAATATTAAAAAAGGTAAAATTATTTAAGTAAAAAAAAAAATGAGATTTAAAAAAAATAGAAAATTAACCAAAAAAATTACTAAAATAAAGATTAAAAAACCTAAAATAAAATGTATTAAAAAAAAACATTTAAAATTTAAAAAAATATATGTATTTTTAAAAAAAATGAAAAAAACCCAATATTTTATTTTAAAAAAACATTTTAAATTTTATATTAAAAAAATTAAAATTTAGATTTAATTTTTTTAAAACATTATTAAAAAAAATTAAAAAAAAAAAATATTATTTGTTTGAAAAATTTAAATTCATTTTTTTTAATATCAATTTCTAATTTTTTATCTTAAAATGGGTCAAGCTTACAGTCACGCTGCTTAGGCCATGCCCCCATGGGCCACTGGGGCCGGGTTGAGCGATTCCGATTGAACAATTTATAAAAAAATTAGTTGAATAAGTTATCAATCGCAGGTGAACCTAATATAAAGGTCAACCTAGTGAAAAAAGACTTTTAAATAAAAATATTTGGAGTGAACAAATTGTTTAAAAAAAATAACACTCCAACTGGAGCACACTAAACAAAATATAAAAAAAAAGAGTAAAATAGACTTGTCCCGATAATAATCATGTAATGAGAATTTGAGATATAATCGATCAAAAATCAAATCCATGATCTCCTTCTCAAATAAAAGATTTAACCAAATCCAATAAAATAACAACAAAAACAATCTAACTAGAAAACACACGCAAAGTATTTCCTTGCATGATCCTAATAATTCACTGTTCAAATAGTGTTGGCGGCTGATATCCCCAACCATCACGAGGAACTCCATATGGGGTAAAGAAAACATAGAGGAGAGAAGTCGTTGTTTATAATATTAACTTTAAATACATTTATGATTGAAACAAACTAATAAAAGAGTATTAATTATTGATATAATGATATGAAATTTGATGCATTCTATTAAATGATTGTTCTATTTTTTAAAGTGGTTTTGGGGCTGAATCAATGGTTTCATGATAATTATAATGTTTTGAAGTAATAAAAACCGTTAATAAAGTTACGTTTTTTTAACCGTAATATTGCTGTCAATGAATTGGATGTTTTCTTGTGCACTAAATTGGTGACGTGAGTTTATCTAAATATTTATTGGTATCATATTGTCCAGCGAGAAAAATGGCATAGTGAGTATATTCATTGGCAACAAAACCTTGAGTATATTTATGGGCAACAAAATATGTACGGTTATTGGTGAAAGAGGCTCTATGATGAACCCCAATAATTGGTCTTCCATGTAGTTCCTTGCACGGCTTAACATCTGTTTGCCATCTAATGTTTGTTCTCGTGCAAGCCCTTCAACACCTGCCTGGCAACCTCAGCCATATAGTGTCTTGGGATTCTCTTGTGGCCTTGAAGAACCTGCGCAAGGGTTCCACCGTCCAAGTACTCCACTACAACAGAGATCACTGAGCGGCTCAGCTCAGGGCTGTGCTCCCACGGGCGGCACAATAGCGGTGGGGCGATTCTCGGAATAGCTTGGCTGCTGTGCTGTCCGACCGTGGCATGGTGGTAGTAGGGCGATTCTCGACTCAGGGCGACCCGCAATCCGGAGTCGCCCAATCACTAGGCGACTTGTGGGATGCCACTCTGGGATGCAAGACTGCAAGCATAGCTTATTTTAAAATAAAAATAAAAATTGATATAAAAAACCAATATTTTATTGAAAAATGCATTTAATTTTTTCAAACAACTAATATTTATTTAAAAAAA